>CABHPP010093505.1:0-53625 GCA_902168425.1 Peromyscus attwateri
CGGCGGGGGGGGGGGGCGAGCGGAGCGGAGCCGGGGGCGGGGCGGCGCGGGCAGAAGGAGGAGGAGGCCGAGGACGCGGGGAAGGAGGAGGAGTGAGGCAAGCTGCTCCCCCGCCCGGCTGCCGGCGCTCCCCAATCTCTCGCTCTCTGAAACTGGATCCCGAATCGGGAGCCAGAGACTGCATTACGGATTACATCAGGCTTTATAGAGCTTCCAGATCACACATTAGAGGGGGAGCGCGAGCGGGGGGCGGGTTGGGGGAGGGGAGCGGGATCACGGAGAAGGGGTGCGACGCACAGGCGCCCGCACCTAGGACAGCCGGCTCCTGCCCCACGCAGCAGGAAAGCCAAGAGTTGGGACTGTGCTCTCTTCCAGGAGCAGGGGAGTGGCTGCATCTGGGTGACAGGTGATGAACCAACAAACGGATGGATGGAGAAGAGGAGTTAGGGGCTGTGCACAGACCTATAGGTGTGTGGGTGGAAGAGGCAGGTGAATGTAGGTACAGGCTGGCGGGAGGGTGGAGGGACAGGTAACCTTCAGGGTCAGGATCGGTGGAATTGTGAAGGTGGGTGAGGGTGAGCAGGACTCGGGGGAAAGTGGATTTGGTTGGTGGCACTAGGGGGAGGGCTACATAGGTGGGTGGGCCATGCAGATGGAAGGATGATGCATGCATAGGTGGATGAGTGGGTGGGTGGGTTGGATGAGTGATGGGCAAAGAGATGGAGTCAGAGGCAGGGACTGGGGCCCTTCCAAGAAGAACAGGGGTGCGGCGCTGAACTGCTTCATTTGGGTCTGGTGGGTCTAGATGTACCTAGGGGAGGACCTCCTGTCCTGTGATGCTGAGGGGAGGGGAGCCAGCCAGGGATAGAGCCTAAAGGAGGCGGGTTTTAAAGTGACCCTGCGTGCCAGTTTCCATCCAATGGGTGGAGATGAGCCTCTTCAGCTGCTTTGTCTTCCACCCTAAGATCCCTGGTTCCTCCTCTATTAGGTGCCCCAAGGGGTCCCTCTAGCAGACATGTTCAACCTGCAGCCCACCAGCTCCATGCATCCCAGGATAGCAATGAATGTGACCCAACATGTTTGTAGACCACAGTGTCACATTCCAGTCAAAAGGTTGGACACCCCTGAGTCTAGCCTGACAGCAAGAGTCCCAGAGCCCTGATGTCAGGGAAGCTGCCTTGTGTCCCTCTCCACCAGGATGCTCCTGCATCCAGCCCCTTGCTCCTGTTTCACAACTCGTGGTCCATCCTGAAGTCAAGACGTCTTGTACAGGATCCACTCCTTTCCACACTCTCCATCTGAGCAGACCACTGATACCGTTGCTACCCAAGAACACGTCTGGTCCAGCTGTTTGCACCTCTCCCTCAGGGCCACTGACCACAGCACAAACTCACTGTCAACATTCTCCCCCTGGGTGTGGGCACTCACGCCGCTCTTCCACAGCCCCCACCGAAACTTATGGTCGGTGTCCTCCATCAATGTCATAGTCATCACCATTCCTACCCCAGTGTGTGTGTGTGTGTGTGTGTGTGTGTGTGTGTGTACGTGTGGGGGGCACCTCAAGCCAATTAGGCTCCCAAGCACACTGCACATGTCATTCTGCACACACCAGTTACTCCTGCAAGGCCTCAATGTGTAGGGCGTCCTGAGGGACTGATATCAGGGTCACACCAAAGTCTCTTAAGGTCCTTCCCGGTTCATCCTATTCGTCAGTACCATATCCACCTAGCCTTCTTGAGAAAGGGCCTTCTTCCTAAGGTATGTGAAATCACAAAAAGGAGGTGCTATCCCTGGAGGCCTCAGACGACCATCGACCATCGTCTATTCTTGCTGGGCCTCTTAACTTTCCAGTCTCTGGAGGTTAGTCCTGCTTTGGTCTTCTCGCTGCAGTAGCAGCCTGTGGTCACCAGGGGGCCTCTGACATCAGGCCAAGAGGCTGCTAAGCAGCAGTGAGGCTGTGAGTCAGGATCTAAGCGCTTTCCACACTTGTTTCTTGTTGATGGGGGAGGGCAGCAGAGCTCCCTGGCAGGGATTTGGGATCTGCCCTGGAGGCTCTTGGGCAAGGCTGAGACCCCCTTGAACTGTGCTATCAGGGCAAAGTGGTCTTTCCTCCCAAACTGGGGCTTCTGGGGGGGGGGGGCTAAGGGATCTAACCTTCCCCTCCCTGAGTGGGAACTCATTCTTGCCCCATTGACCTGCTGCCTTCGGCAATTCCCCCAAACCCAAGCCTCCGAGCCAGAGTCCAGATGGTGCAAGGTAAGACCTCAGCTGGGCACCCCTATTCATCTGCATTTAAGAGGAATGTCAGAGGCAGGGGATGCCACCCTGAAGCATCCGTGAACCAACCCAACTGCAGCCTCAGTCATTGTTCATCCCCCTGTCAACCCCTTCCCTCTGGGCACAAGTGACCTTAATTAACTCCTCCAGCCAAATTGCTTCAGGGTCCTACGACTGTAGACCAGGGGATCTGCCACCAGTTTACAAGCAGTAGCTCTTCCCCCAATACCTACACTAGCCTGGACCCACTAAGCACTATTCTGTATCCAAATCTATTTTCTTCCAAGGGTGTGGGCCTTGCTGAGAAGCCCTGAATGCTTAGAATTGATGGTCTCCTACCGAGCAAGCTCCATGTAACTGGATCCCAACCAGGAGTCTCCTCATATAGCTAGGGAGAATGAGACTCTTGGTACCCTCTAAGCAACATCCCTGGCTGAAAACAGACTCTAAATCACAGTTAGACTCAACCATGACATTCAATTCACTGACCAGAAACTCTCCTCACAACCTGAACTCTGATCCTGGTCACACACTAAGCCCTTGCCCTTAGTCACAGACTTGAGTCCTGTTGCTGGCTGCATGGAGTCCTTATCCTGTTCCAAAGCTGAACTCTGACCCTGAGCCAAGATCCCACGACATACTGAGTGTTGGTCCCATTATGCACCTAACAACAATAATACCTAGTGTAAGCTTTCCAGTCAGGTCACAAAGGGCTGCTATTCTTTAACTCAGGTACAAGCCGTGACCTCTGCCAGCTCTGTCCCAACCCCCTCCCCCATAACCTAACCGAGACCGAGCTCAGCCTTAAAACCCCCATAATGTGAAAATGCCAAGAGGCGATGTCAGAGGAATTGATGCTAAGAGCAGGGTTTTCCTAGCTCCCTCATTGACAAGGTTCGGAACTCTGAGACTCTCCTTCCAGGAAACCTCACTGGTCTCCTTGTGTGCCCCAGGCATTCACAAGCACCTCTGTCTCTGCCCACTCACCAGCCAACTCAGATTCTGCAACCTTCTTGGTCCCCCTGCCCAAGGGCCTCTGTGCCTGCCTGGGCCTAAAGAAAGACGATGACAGACCCTCCAGAAAAGGCTCTGCACTGTTAGGCCAGCCAGGGTTAATGGCAGCCAAGACATCCCAAGGGCCTCCAGGAGCAACTGTCCAACTTCTCTGATTCTGTGATGCACCTTAGAATTCTTTCATCATCTCCAGTATCACCAGCCGAGGCCAGGGACAGACTGGGGCCTAAGGGGTGCTTTCTGGGGCCATCCCTACTCAGGGCCAGTACAAGAAAGAGTAGTTCCCAGGGGGTGGTCACCTCGCAACCACCATCCCAGGGTTCTGGGCAAGAAGCGGGGAGGCAGGAATCTGGCCTTTGTGGCTCCACCCTCCCAGCTCCCCTGCCTCCCTCCCAAGTTCCCCACCTTAGATCCCAGGGTGACAAAGGGCAGAGAAGGCCTGGCCTTTGGGTCCCAGCATCAAGGGAAGCATCTGCCTCTAGATGGACATGGTCCCACTGTGATGGTGGCAGAGCCTGGTGTCCACGCTGCCTGGCATGCCCCACATGGCACAGTGGCTACAAACTGGAAATGTCGCTTGTGGCCTGAGGATGGAAATTCATTTTCCTGACTTTCAGTTCATTTAAATTTAAACAGCCGCATGTGTCACATAGCCGGTGCCGGCTGAGGCCGGCCCTACCAGGCCACCTTCTCACAGGGCTGCAGGGCAGAGAACCTGACATTTATCCTATCTCTATCAAGTAGAGTCCTATGGCTTCAAGTGGCTGAGCAGGAACATCCCTCAGCTCTTTTCCCTCTCCCATTAGGACCACCAGGTAAGGGTGGGACATCTTAGTGAGTCCCACAGCCAGCTGGCTGGGCTGTGTCCTGGCTCCTCTCTCTTCAGGCAAGTTTCTCACCTTCCCTGAGCTTTATCGGCCTCATCTGTAAGCAAGAACAGTAGTGCTGCCTTCCTGTGTGATTTTTGACAGGACCAAGTGAGCACAGAGGTTCTCTGGCCCAACTATGTGTATGCGGGAGAGGGACTGCTCCAGATAACTGTAGGTCTCTTACCAGTACATAAAGCTCTCCTGTCTGCCAACTGAGTGCAGTCTGCAGAGCTGGACCCTTTTGCCTGACCCTCTGAGCACTAGACATAACTATAGCAAATGGCATAGTCCGCTAGCTCCTCCAGCCCAACCCAGACTCCCTGCCTCTGCTCACCTCCAGAACCTTGGGACTATGATTACTCTCCTGGTCAATGCCCAGCCCCATAGACTACTCCCTTGGTAGACTGGGCCAGCTGTCTGAGCATCCCTAAAAAAGAAAGTGAGCAAGGAACTCCCCAGGGCTCCAACGTTTTGTGGCCCTGGCCCTCAGGAGCTGATCCTGCATGGCCCAAGTACCCTACTGCAGCCTTGCATAGATAACACCCCCATGACTCTTGCCTCCTCTGCGTAAGACTCAAGAGAAGCCCCCAAGTCCTGGGGCAACTGCCTCACCTTATGGATGGAGGATTCAGGGCTCATACAGAGGACCAGGCCTGGAAAGATTCAGGCAGGTTATGTGCTTCCAAGGGTGCCTTGGTTGGGGCACTCAGCCACTGATTTTCTGGAAGGAGTACACAGAAGGTTGTGTTTGGGTTTATAGGGAGCATGGCTAGTCCTGACCAGGCCAGGACTCCATCCAGTGCACATCTGTTCGCTGGCCAGCTGCCCTTGTCAAGCTGAGGCAGGTGACATTGTCTTGCACATTGGGAAAAACTCAGGGAGGGGAAGGTGCTGGCCTGGGACCCACAATGGGTTCCTATTGGCCAGGATTCTGGCAGGCTGTCAGGGAGGAAGACAAGGGAAGAGAAATCGCATGGACACTTGTTGGAGGGATGGGGGGCAGTGCTTTGAGTCATTTCTCCTTTGACCACTGGCAAGGTCTTTGAGGCTAACTGTCTTTCCATCGTGCCCTGCCCAGACCAGGGGTCCCCAGGGCACGGACCCTCTCCAAGGGGTCAGGGATACTAGGTATGGAAGTGCCCTCCCTGGAGGGACTCAGTATGCATATCACCCTAGTGGCCCCTGACCATGCCTCAGGACCTGCTCCACCTTCCCTGAGGAGCTCAAGCTATTTCCAACCACTCCTTGTCACAGCTCTGGGAGTGCAAACCAGGTGTGAGCAGCGGGTTTTCCCAACACCCCTCGGGGCCCAGGCACATTGAATGCAGGTCAGGGAGAGGCAAGGTGGCACCGGGCAGTCTGTGGGGATGGCAAACACCTAGGCCTTCTGGAGTAGGGGGTCCCCTGGGGCCATAAAGGCCCCTGCAAATGGTGAGGCCTAGACATATGTTCTGGAAGGTTCCTCAGCAGCTTCACCGACCTGTCTGGCTTGTTCTCTACCTCCCTCTATCCTCACAGAGTTAGGAGAGGTGGCAGAGCAGGGCCCCCTTCCAAAGCGGGTAGAACTGCAGCTAGGGAGGGGATGATGAGTGCCCAAGGTCACACAGCCAGGGTCTAGGATAGACTCCAGAACCTGCACACTGAGTCATGTATTTGTCCTTTGAAGGAGGTCTTCCACACCGATAGGGCAGGAAAGCGAAAGAGGAGAAATGCTCCAAGGAAAGCATGAGGCACTTCAGAGAGCTGTTCCCAGTCCATGCAGCAGCCAGAGCATTGACCCTCTTCCTAGAAAGAGAGCTTTACATGTGTGTGGTGCTAAGGGCTTCATGCATGCTGGTCAGGTGCTCTTCCACTGAGCCACATCTTCAGATCCCTAGAGAGAACTCTGACCTTGTTACTGTCTGAGTCCTGGCACTTATCCCTGGTTATTTACTGATCCCTGTCCACAGACTAAACTCTAATTTGTGTTCGTTAACTGAGCCTTGACTCTGAGTGCATGCTGATCCATACTCTTATGCTAATCCCTAAGTTCTCATTACTGATTAAGATGGCTCAGAGTATATACAGATCCCAGATCACTGGTTATATACTCACCCTTGATTTCTGACTGAATTCTAAATCTGGGCACATATTTAGAATCATTAATTGAGCCCTGAATCTAGGTTATCCATTGGCTCAGGACCCATAATCCCAGACTGGTCCCTTGTCCTTGTCATCCGGTGTCACAGCCTGAAGATGGGCACCAACTGCAGTCACACAGTTTACCAAGCCCCTCTTTTGGGCCTGGCATCTTGCCCACACTGGACAACCTTCCACCCTGGTTCCTAAAGCTGAGACTATGGGCTTCAAGGCCTCTATAAACAGTTGCCCCAGCTGCCCCTTCAGGCCCCCCAACATCTGGGTTTAGTGAGCCCCCAGGAACACAGAATGCCAAGCCAGCTCTTGTTGGAGGGAGTTTAGGCATTTAATAAACAGCACAGTGAAAAATCAATACAGGCAGGAAGAGAGAGCCGGGAGCCAACAGGAGCAGGCTGGAGGTGGGCCTGGCTGATTCTGTGTGCTCACCTGCTCGGTCTTGGCCTTGCTTGGGTTCCTGATGTGTGGACTGTCGGTCAGCCTCCCTTGGTCACAAGCCTTCTTCGCCTCTGCTGCCTTTTTAGTGCCCCATTGGCACAGCTGTGCCATCCCCACCTCCACCTGTCCTGGGTTGTCATCAGAAGTCCATCAACACTACTGGGGCCCCCACCTTGTTTCCCATACCCTAGGCTAAGTCCTAGCCCTAGTTCACACCAAGAGGAGATGCTGTCTTCAGCTGTCCTAGATGGGAACTGGGTGGGGCATCCCGGATCCTAACACAGCCTGGGTGGCAGGTAAACAGACAGACAGAGGTGGGCATGACCTCTACCCCAGGGTCTTTTCAAAGAGATTTCTCAGACATAAGTAAGGCTTGAGGATGTGACATGGTGAGGGTGGAGCCCCAGAGCCATCTGCTAGAGGGTGGGTGTAGGGCAGTGCCTGGGTCAGATAAGTGCCCCTTGACCTCAGTGCTTGCAAGAAGTCCTTTCCCTCAGTGGACCTGTGGTTATCTGTTCCTATCTACCCTCCCGCAGCTGACCTGGGTTGAGGCAGCCTGGGTCCTCATGAGGGCCCTCCACGTACTAATGATCCTGACACTGAGCCACCCCACCACATATAGATAGCACGAACACAGGGTCTCAGTTGTCTGTCAGAGACAGGAAAATTAAGAGTAGGTTGTGATAAGGAAATTGAAGGTAGGTTGGGGGAATAGCTTTAAGTGCTGGGCTGAACCTTGAACCTCTGCCTCCCCTACACATCCCTCTCTCTCCTCCTCACATTTACCAGAAAGGCCTTTCCTCGAACTAGACTTAAAGTAGTCGGTGTGAACGCATATGCAGGGACACTCATTAGAGGTCTGGTACAACTGGGACGCCTCCCTGCAAAGGCACAGCTTGGGTGAGGTCCCCTACGAGGACCAGAGCCCAGTCCTTAGACTTATATCCTTTCTCTTGCTGGCAACCCTCTGTCCTCTTCGGTTTATTAGATGTAGGGTTTGGGAGGGGGCTAAAACTCAAAGAACTGCCATTCCTAAGTGAAGCACAAAGGACTAGGGACCCCTGTGGGATCTCTCCATCCCGGACCTCTTCCCTTCCACAGTGTTACACTTTTCTCTGGGTAGTTGTGTAGTGGTGGCGGTATCTCACCTCGCACTACCACCCCTATGGCAGAGAAAGGGAGATGGAGAGTGAGACAGAGCCAGAGGAGTGCAGAGCCTGGAAGGGCGGGCCGGCAGCAGGCAGGTGTGGAGAGGTGATGAGCTGAACTTCACATGCTAAGGCCCCCAAGGACATGACCTTATTTCAAAACGGGGTAGTGAGATGAGCTTGTACAGAAGCAAGGAAACGGGGCAGGCTCTGGGAGGGCTGTGGGCAGACGGAACAAACACTGGACTGGGGTGCCTGCCAGCTGAGGCCCACCAAAGAAAAATCAGCAGGATGGAGAAGTGTAGGATCCAGACTCTTCCCTAAAGTCCACCAGCCATATTGGCGCCCTGACCCTGGACTCCCAACCTCCAGAACTGTGAGACTGTGAGGTTCTGTGGTTTGAGTCCTTCACAGTGTGAGTCTGCTACCCTGGTGACTGACATGGGGCTTCCACCAAACAATCTCATTGGTTGTAAGTGGACGCATGACCACAGCTGGCCCATCTCCTGAGACAGTCGCTCCTTTGGCTGGGCCAAGCATGATTCCTCCCTAGGTGAGCATTCTGGTGGAACAGTCAACCAAGTATGAGATACCTCTCCTTCCAGAAGGCCAGATAGTCCAGAAATACCTCCCCACTCTAGGACAAGAAGGTTCTTGAAAATAGGGCTGAGCTGCCAGAAGTTTGGGTATCTGGAAATTTAGAAGACTGAGTCTTCAAAAATGATGTCAACACTTCTCCCATAAGTAGAGGTGGCCTACACAACTAGTGTTTGACAACTTTGTGTTTCCATGTCAGAGTGCCCGAGAGAACCCAGCTGGAAGCTAGAGAGATTTGTTTAGCTTATGATTTCAGAGATTCACGTCCTCTGGAGCTGGCCAGCTTCAGAGCTTTGATGCAAGATGAGGCAGAGCATCATGCACTGTAGGGAAGCTGATGCCCTGGCGACAAAAGGAAGCAGAGAAAAACCCAAGAGCATCATGCCAAGGACACACGTGTTTAATCCAGGGACATGATTCCACCCACCTCCTGCAGCTTCTACCACTTCCCAGGAGCCCATTCCTTTGCCAACCAAGCTGTGATGGTCAATCCCAACCCTCAGCTTGATTGGAATGAAAGGTTCCTAGGAGATTCAGTTGAGTGCACCCAAGATATTGGTGGTACTCAGTTGTTGTTGCTTCCTGGCCACCATGGTGTAGGCTGCCCAGCTCCGCCATGCCCTCCCCACCACGATGGTATGAGCCTGAATAAATCTGCTTCTCTCTTAAATCATGTCAAGTATTTTGCCACAGTGGCAAAACATCTGAGGTACCATCGGTGATGAACCCTCTGACGAGGTGGGAATCTTCACTATCCACTCACTTCTCTGAAGCCCCACCTCTGAACACCACCTTCAGCACATACGCCTATGGGGGGCTGCTTTAGAGCCAAACTGTAGTAATGGCCTGGGCACTGTAGTTCCGTCCAGGTGCTGGACCACTCACTTTCAGAGCCCCTAGCACGCAGCAGGCGTGGTGGTGCACACCTTTAATCCTAGTCCTCAGAAGGCGGAGGTAGATGGACCACTGCGAGTTTGAGACCAACCTGGTCTACAGAATGAGTTTCCAGGACAGCCAGGGCTACAAAGAGAGAACCTGTCTTAAAAACAAAATGAAACAAACAAACAAACAAATGAAAAAAAAAAACAAGCAAAGGAAAACAGAGCCCTGGGAGCAGCCAGGTAAATGTGAGCACCCTTATTGGAAACAGCACTTTCTGAACAGGAATCTAGCCAGTCAGGCAGTGCCAATAGCTGGCAAATGGGACCTCATGATGTTAAAAAAAAGTGCTGCACAGCAAAAGAAATGAGTTAAGGCAACAGCCTACAAAGTGAGAGGAAAACCTTTGCTAGTTATGCATCTGCCTGAGGATTAGTATCCAGAATATACAAAGAACTAAAAACCCTAAACACCAAAAATCCAAACAACAGACATTCTAATGAGATGAGATGGTTCTCAAAGGATGAAATACAAACAGCCAATAAGCATATGAGAAACCATTTGGCCTATACAGCCATCAGAGAAATGCAGATTGAAACTACATTGAGAGGCCAGGTGGTGGTGGTGCATGCCTTTAATCCCGGCACTTGGGCGGCAGAGGCAGGTGGATCCCTGTGAGTTTGAGGCCAGCCTTGTCTACAAGGTGAGTTCCAGGACAGCCAGGGCTACACAGAGAAACCCTGTGTTGAAAACAAACGAACAAACAAAAACAATAAAACAAACAAAAAACTACATTGAAAGTCAATCTCACCCCAGTCAGCATGGCAGGCATCAAGGAAACAAATCACAACCAATGCTGGCACAGATCTGAACAACCAGGAACCCCTGTAGATGGCTGATGGGAAGGATAAATAGTCTAGCCAATCCGGAGATCAGCTTGGAGGTTCCCAAAAGAACTAAAAGTAGATCTCCTGTGTGACTCAGGGACACCACTCCTGGGCATCTGCCCAAAGGGCTCCAAGGCAACATGTCACAGAGACACTTGCATGTCAGTGCTGATTGCAGCAATAGCCATAACAGCCGGGTTACGGAACCGGCCTTGCTGTCTGTCAGCAGAGGACTGGATTCAAAATGTGATCCATACACAGGAGGCACTTTGTTTCAGCCCCAGAGAAGAAGGAAGTCATGCTGTTTGTAGGAAACCAGATGCAACTGGAGACAGCAATAGCAAATGAACAAAGTCGCTCTCAGACAACTGTGTTTTCTCTCGTTTGTGGGTCATAGACTTTATAAATTCAAAAAAAAAAGTCATGTATGTGTTGATGGCAGGAAAGTAGAAGCCAAATCGTCTTGGGAACAAAGAGTCCTAAAGGGAAGGAGGAGGTGTACACAGGGGAGGGTACCAGGCTACCGGAGGAATAGGCTCAGAGTTCATTATATGGTTGCATGAAAATGGTCTTATGTAACCCAGAATAATCAAATAAAATAAATCTTTAAAAATTAAAACTGTTTTGCAAAAGGCACAGGGTTAAGAGAGAATGAAGGAAGTCACAGACTCGGGGGGAAAAGACATCTTCGATAAGATCTGCTGGGAACATGAGGACGCCACAGCCGGCTCTTAAACTCAAGTATGAGAAAGTAATTTAAAAATGAGCAAGAATTCAGAGGTGAAAAAAGGCATAGAGCCAGAAAATAAGCAAAAAAAAAAAAAATCAAAACAGCAACACACATGCGAAAACCACCACCGCCACCAAAAATAAATAAAAAAATAAAAACCACCAAAATAGCAACAACAACAAAAGCTGAGGTTAACTGGACATAATGCAGCCCAACACTAGGAAGGTAGCGACAGGAGGATCACCATGAGTTCTAAGAGCAGCCTGGTCTACACAGTCAAAGGCAAGTCAGTGGAAGATACTTAGGAAGGAGACCTGGTCTTAAAAAGGGTGGGGGATGTCAGTGTCAAGTCGGTGTCCTTGGGAAATGTAAACCGAGGCAGGGAAGGAAAGACCAGGAACCTGTGAGAAGGCCCACCTTCGGGAACACTGCTGTCAAGTGTTGTCCAGGATGTGGGGGCACCGAGAACCTCAGCTGTTACTGGTGATGATGCAGAAGTGAAAAACCACTACAAAGAGCGGACAGTTTGCTATAGAGCTCAACCTTCTGACCACCCAGCGACCATGCTCCTTGGTATATACCCACAGGACTTGGAAACTTACATTCACACTGACCCGGACACAGATGTTTATAGCAGCTTTAAACCATAATGACTCAAACTTGGAAGCTACCAAGATGTAGGCAAGGGAGCAGATGCTGCTGCTGCTGCGTGCAGATAATGGAATTCATAGTATTCATCACAGAGAAGAAGGGCCTGTGAAGTCATGAGAAGACCTGGAGGAACCTTCCACACACATGTTGCTAAGTGAAGGAAGCTAGTGGAAATATTGCAGACTGTGCCATCTTAACCCTTCCACATTATGGAAAGGGGTAAGAGTGCAGAGTATTATGGAGACGGTGCAAATATCAGTGGCTGCCAGGGGCTGGGACAGCAAGGGATGACTAGGGGATCACAACAGGCTGCTCCATGTGACGTTAAAATGGTATACAGAAGTCCTTGACTATGTGTCCAGACCTAGGAGGCCCGGCATCCACTGTGAGCCCTGATCTGTGTATCCTTGGCTGATCCACCTTGCGGATGAATTGCCCAAACGCAAGATGTAAATAATAGGGGAAGTTGGGGCTGGAGAGATGGCTCAACAGCTAAGAGCAGTTACAGCTATTACAGAGAACCCAGGTTCAATTCCCAGCACCCACATAGCAGCTTACAACCACTTTGAACTCCAGTTCCAGGGGAATCCTATGCCCTCTTCTGGTCTCTGTGGGTACTGCACACACATAGTGCACATACAGCATACTCGTGTACACACACATACATAAAATTAAATAATAAATCTTTAAAAATGAAAGAGCATAATTTAAAAAATAGGGGAAGTGAAGGACAAGGGAGAAAGGAAGCAGGTGGGACCCTGTCCTGCCAGATCAAAGTTTCTGGAAGTTAAAATTACTCTATAGAAAGATCCATTAAAACCAAAACAAAACACAAGGATCTGGGGGAAATAGCTCAGTAGTTAAGAGTTCTTTTTGTTTTGCAGAGAGTCTATGTCAAGAAGCTCACAACTGCTTGCAATTCCAGTTCCAGCACTTCAATGCTCTCTTCCAGCCTTCACAGGCTCTGCACACATGGCACATGCACTTGCACGCACGCGTGCGCACACACACACACACACACACATACACACACATACACACACTAAATACGTATTTGCATACATGCATACATACATACACACACACATACACATATACATACATACATACATACATACATACATACAGGATCCAGGTGTGCTGGCACAGACCTGCAAATCCAGTACTTGGGAGACTGAGGCAGGAGGATCACAAGATCAAGTCCTGGCCACATAGAGACCCTGTCTCTAAAAAGAAGAAAAAGGAAAAAATAAATCTGAAAGGTATCCTGTCCTGAGCTCTGCATGCTGTGAGGAAGTGCAGGCTCCAGAGAGGCACCAGGCACCAGGCCTGGCCCAGCTAAAGTATCTTCCCCACCACGTGTTCCTCCAGGGCAAGTCACCCTCTTCCTGTGTCCCCATGTCTTGGCACGGCACCCTTGGGAGGAAGGCTCCTTTTCCCTGTGAGGAACGTGGTCTAGGCCTCTATATCTCCACACGACTTTAAAGTTGGAGGTGGGGCTGTGGGGTGGGACTGTGAGTAGGATACTGGGGTGGCATCACCTCAGTTTTCCCCAAGTCAGAGCTTCCAATGGCATAGATAATACCAACCTTTCAGGACACTGGCAGGGGAGAGAATGGGCACGAGTGGGTGAGGAGAGAGGTGGGAAGAGAGAAGAGGAGGAGGAGGAGGGCACACTAGAGACAATGAAGAGCAGCTTGGACATCTGTGGAGACAGCTGATGAGCCGAGTACCAAGGTTTCAGAGTCCTTTACTTCCTCCTACAACGTCTCCAACCCAGTTCCTCACACACACTCTACCAGAGGCAGTACAGCCAATTCCAGACGACCATGCTGATCTCCCAGAGGGCTACAGAGACTCTGCGTGTTCGTTTGCCTACTGTTTGCATACCAGTCAAAGGCAGAATCAATCTTCCAGCTTCTGAGTTTGATTTCTGGAAGCACAGTCTCCTAAGACCCACAAGTGAGTGGTTGCTAGAAGGGACTGAGGAAGGGTGTGGCTGGGGAAGGTCCTCCCTGGGAGCAGTAAAATCCAGAGCATCTGCATGCCACTTTAGAGCTCACAGAACACATCAGAGAGTGTTCTAGTTATCCACTCTCAGAACAACATGGGGAGTAGAGAGGTCAGGAAGCATAGTTTCCTGTTAAAAGTGGGAAAATTGAGGTCCAGAAGTAGCAAATCAGTGCACAAGGTCACGTGAGAATCAACTAGCCTGGCAACTCTCTCATGTCCTTCTAGACCAAGCTGCCAAGTAGGCCATACAGACCCTCAAAGGGTACTGTACAAAGTACAGTACTCTGTTCACGGTTTTCTGGGGAACATGGTGGTGGTGGTGGTGGTGATGATAATGTTAGTGATGGTAATGATGGTGGTTGTGATGATGGTGGTAGTAATAACAGTGGTGGTCATGGTGACAGTATGGTGATCACGGCGATAGTGTGGTTATGACGGTAGGGGTGATGGTGGTGGTGGTAGTTTTGTTTGTGATGGTGGTGAGGAATAGTGGTGCTGGTGATAGTAGTGGGGATGATGACACTGGCTTTGAAAGTGTTAAAAAACAATGGCCCTTTCTGGTTTGAATGATGCAGGGACCTCAAACAGGAGTCTGATGCTCTCCTGTATGCCTACAGAGATACTTTCCTAATGTATTTGTCATTGCACTTGTGGCCATCTCAGCATATTCTTCCCACTCTGATGGCCTCTGTTCAGTGCTAATCCCACATGCCTCTTGGCAGACCCCTAGCTGGACAGGAATGCCCTTACTTCTGCATTTATCAGAGCCCTTGGCACAGATCTGGGTCCAAGGTCACCTGATTTTACAACTGCAGAGCAGTTGGCACATGGATGAGAACAGACATAAGCATGCAGGGGCTAGTCACCCCACCCCAAACCCTCAGGATCCCCCATTGCTCTGCAGCCATCTCCCACCTTTTCTACAGCTATGAGCCAGAAGCCGGGGCCTTCCTTCTCTCCATCCTCAACTAAAACTGAGCCTAAGCAGCTGAGCTGGGTTCCAGAGTTCCTCAGAGCCTCTGGATGTCTGCCTGTACTTGGTTCACTCTGAGCTGAAACTCCCACAGCCTCAAGTGAGGGATGCTCATGTGTACAAGCATACAAAGGTGCACACAACAGCTCACATGTGCATTCATATATGCACATGAGTGGGCATGCAGGTGAGAAGATGGTCTGGATTATACAAGTCTCCTGAATCCCTGCCCTTCAGGGTCATGCTCCCCCACTGTATACTCATGCGACTTTAATGCTTTGCATCTCTGAAGGGCCCAGATGGGTGCTGCCTCAGTCTATGACTGAGAGAGAGAGAGAGAGAGAGAGAGAGAGAGAGAGAGAGAGAGAGAGAAACAGAAACAGAGACAGAGACAGAGAGTGAGCCCTGGTTGCAGCAGGGTCTTGTTGAGACTGAGGTACCCAAGTTCTTCTGTGAGCAGGCAGAGGCTCAGCAGCACATGGAGGGAGACAACAATGTTGTCCTTTCAAGGGGCTATGATGGAGAGATGGGACATCTCTGGGCACCACCTGCCCGAGTCATTCACATCAACCCCAGGAAGATCTCCTTCCAGACTTCCTGCTACTAGGTGGTAAGACAGCTTAGGATTCCAGGAACCTCTTCCTCTTCAGGCCAGCCTGCACATACCTACCTGCCAGGGCTCAGGAGTGTGCTAGGTGTTGCAGAATGCAGTCCTTCAGTCGAAACAGTCCCCGTCTTCACTAGATTGTAAAGATGTGCCTGCTTGCCAAGGGTCTAGTCCCATCAGGCTTATTGACTGTTGACATGCCCTCACAGAAGAAGGCAGGGTCCTTGGACCCTTACCTCAAATTCCCATTTTCTTCTGAGCTAACTGTATGCAATTCTTCCCTCACTGCAGGCGGCCTGAATCTGTAGAGATTTTAGAGTACGTAGGCCAGGGGAGGTTAATTGAGAAGGGGTTCCATGTATGTGGCTATGGGGAAGCCATCATCCACATTGGGTGAAGACTTTACAGTATGGCTGCTTCAGCACCACCCATGCATCTGCAAGTATCCTCTCACCTACACTCTGCAAGTAAGCCCAACAAACTCAAGGGCAAATTTGGATGGGATTATACTTCAATTTGTTGTTAGAATCCTAGGAAAGAGTAGACGTTTTTGTCTCCTCGGGGAGAAATTCTTAACCATTCTGGATCACGGAGTACAAATTTTCTTTTGAAGTTCATATAGTATTTCAACTCTACTGAAAAGCAAGTGAGTTGCACAGTCCACCTCCCACTTTCCATTCCAGCCTCAGGGTTTACGGTGTTCAGGTCTCTCTTCCTGCTGTCTTGACTAAGGCGCTGGAACATTCCTTGTCTCCTTTGCATCTTCTTTAAGCGGCATCTCAGTCTGTATAGCACAAGGAAGAGTCCCCAGGCTCCTAGGAATCACTGTCATAGGCATCCAGATCTCACTCTTTCCACATGGTCTTTTTGTAGTATCAGCTTTGTAGGAAGATATATTCCCAGCAAAGTCGTGGCTCTATGCTTATTCATTCTTGTGGCTGAATAGTACTCCACTGTGAGAATGCATGCCAGTTCGTTCACCCAGCTCAGTCCCTGAATGCTATTTCTGCACGTTCAACCTCGCCAGTTGCCCCATAAACACGGTGGATTATCATATGTGGTACACCGAGGATGAATGAATCTGTGTAGCCAAGTTCCACATCTGCTTCTCTCCCTAGAGCTCACAGTACCACATCCTCATCCACCCCTCATCCACACGGGGATTCTCTGGCATGCAAAAGTGCTGGGTGTAAGGGTTTGTGCACCTTGAATTAGGAGAGATTGCCGACACTCCAGGAGGGCACGTGAGTATCACTCCATGTCTGGCAATTGCTGTATCCTATTTTAGACAATCCTGCCAGAGGGTGTGGACATGCATCTTGCTGCCCTTTTCACCTGTTTATGCCTATTTGATATTCCTACTGGTCTCAGAAGCTGAGAGGGACAGGAAGCAGGGACAGAAAAGCAGACCCTAATGTCCATGTTGTGAAGGAATGATACACATAGTGGAAGTCAGGCCCTGGCATAGGTGTAACCTGATATACTGACTGCACATCAGCTGAGACAGTGGCCCTGTTCATTCAGCGAGAAGGATGCCCCCATGCTCCCTAGCCCAAACCCTTGGGACTTGGAGATTACTGGATGACTGCCATCCCCCATGCCTCATTTCTGAACTCCCAGGGTAGCTCTCACTTGGCCGGACATACCCAGAGGAAGTAAGTGAACTGGCCAAATGAAGAGCATCAGAGTGCAAAGGCCAGTCATCTGAGACTTCACTTCAAGGTAAGCCCTCGCCTAGTTGGGGGTTCGCAGTATCCATTAGGTAGGTGACCTCAGGTGTGTGGCAGGTGGAGTCTGAGGTCTCCCCTAGAGAAGACCTCTCAGGTTATCAGAGTCAAGCTTGATCAAGTGACCAGGATGGGAGCCTCAGCTTCCCTGTCCCTACAGGTATCCTTGTCCCTAAGTAGGCTGGGTGGCAGGAACTTCAATTCTCCAGCCTGTGTATTGGAGCTCATGTCATGTCCAAGTACAGTGTGGTCTCTGTCTCTGTTTCTGTCTCTCTGTCTCTGTCTCTGTCTCTCTCTCTGTCTGTCTGTCTCTCTCTCTATCTGTCTTTCTATCTCTGTCTTTCTGTCTCTGTCTCTCTTTCTGTGTGTGTGTGTGTGTGTGTGTGTGTGCGCGCGCGCGCGCGCGCGCGTGTGCATGTGTGTCTGTCTGTCTGTCTGTGGCAGGAAGGACATGGTCTCCAGGGAGGATGTGGCTGTCAGTAGTGAGCTGTGGGACAGGTATGAGGAACCGTTCCCTGGGTTCACCCTGTTGAGGAAACAAGGGGGAGGTTAGGAGGACATTCTATTACTTGAACAGTCTGAGTCTGGTCCACTCTATTACAGAGCTTTGGTACATTCACGGGAGGTGCTTCTTGACTCCCCAGACGAGGACCTGGATACAGGAAGGAGAGAAAGAACAGACCAGCTGGGGCTCAGGCCTCAGGCCAGAAACCATCTGCCTCAGGCCCACAGTCTCAACCTTCTCTCTGCCTGTGTCCACTGGCAGAACAGCAGAAGGAGAGTGGGCCTGGATTCGGGGGCTGCGACTTACACCTAGAGAGGCCCAATGGAGAGCGGGGACCGCTGTCTGCCAGATTGAATTAGGCGCCTTGAAATTAAAAATACATATTTATTTGAACAGGTCGGGATGTTTGGAGGGAGATGAAAGGGAGGGTAGATGGAATATTACAAATTAGATAATTAAG
This sequence comes from Peromyscus attwateri, assembly GCA_902168425.1. Taxonomy (NCBI): domain Eukaryota; kingdom Metazoa; phylum Chordata; class Mammalia; order Rodentia; family Cricetidae; genus Peromyscus; species Peromyscus attwateri. The sequence goes on from CABHPP010093505.1 coordinate 17,912, forward strand.
CAGCGGAAGAGAGCCGAAATGGGAGCGAGGAGGGCGAATTATGAATTCCCCACACCACACCAATTTAGAGGAGAAAAAAAAAAAGAAATTCAAAGCAAAGAGGAAAAAAATAAATAAACAGCCCACAAAGCCCAACCCAGCCAGCCTGAGCAGCTCCCATTACTGTTTCTTTAGAGAATTAGCAAGGGGGAGCTAGCTGCTGAGCCAACCTGTGCAGCCTGCCATGGGGACTACATGCCCCCCTGCAGCCCTGGAGCTGGGAGGCCAAGCCCCACCTAGACAGGGCCATCACAGGCCCCAAGAGCGTCGGGGCCAGCTGCAGGCAGGTTAGTTCAAGCCCAAGCAGGGACAAGACTGAGGATGACTATGGTGGATGATGATGCTTATGGAGGCCCTGAGGGAGACATGGAAGAGAGCAGACAACGCTGTGGCCAGTGGTCTGATTCTGGTGTTTGATGATAATAGAAACAAAGGCTCCGGTGCTGGTGTTCCCTGATCCCAGCTGGTACTAGAGCTAGAAAATTAGGAAAGTGAAGGTGCCTGGGCTGTTGTGACATGACCATCCATAGTGAGAAATCTACAGTGACAGGCACAGTCATGCATCCAAGGCATGCAGACATGGGAAGGGCTGCTACACCATGCTGTCTGGCCGGTTCCCATTGTAACCTTTCAAGGTCAGAGGCCAGGCTGATCCCCACAATTCTCTGAGCATCTCTTCCCTCAAGGTCTCACTCGCAGTCAGTCCCGCTTAGGGATGAATCCAAGGATCTGTGGGTGGTGGGGATGTGGCAGGCTGACTCAGTTGGGAGCTGGGATGGGGAGTGGTATAGGAGTTTGTGGGGGGAAGCAAAGGAGGATGCTGGAGGAGAACACAACTGTGCTGTGCCCAGAGCACCAAGAGCCTGGTATGATGGGTAAAGTCTGTAAGGACAGCAGGCCAGGGCATGCGTGCCCCTGTGTATAAAGGCACAATCTCACACGCCCACACATGCCCTGCAGCCCAGCATCACACCCTGTGTGCATTCTCCACAGAAGCCGGAGGGGACAGGCAGGAGATGTGGGTCAGGAACTGGGGCTCAGCTTGTGTAACTCGGCCCCCCTGGGCTGACCTCTTTAGTGCCTGTGGTGGTGGAGACCTGTGGGTCCCAGATTTAGATGGCGTGAAGAACAGCAGCTCTCCAACCCTTAGAAGGTGGGGAAGGCCACTGTCCCCAAAGAAAAGAACAGGACATGAGGCTGAATCCACCCATCCCCATCCCCTGTTCTTGGTCATGGAGGAAGGGCAGCCATGGGAACCTTAGCATTCTCTTCTCTCAGGCTGAACTGAGGCTGCTTGGTTTATGTGTACTCTTTATGTGTAAGCTTAGCACTGGCCTAATGAGCAGTCGTAAGTGTTATAAGGGCCACACTGTGTCACTCACAGCTCCAGGGCAGGAGCAAGCAAGCTGCTACCTGAGATGCTACCCCTCATCCCTAACCTAGCACTGATGCCCCTCAAGGGTCAGGTGACCTGAGTAGTAGGGTTGCTGGGAAATGACCTCACCAAGATGGGTCTGGGTTTTGTTGGAGAGGTCTTCTCACAGAGACCCACACTGGGCCTGAGGTTCCCCTGGGCTCCAGAAGGACCCTTCTGATCTCTTTGAGAGCCAGGTAGAAATATTCAAGATCAGAGCAGGCCACCATATCACAGAGTCTCCAGGACTTGGACAAGAGAGTTAGGCTACTGCAAGGTTCCAGAAATGCTGTGGTCCAGCTCACATTTGACACTTCAACTCATGGCCCTCTGGATGTCTTGGGTCAGAATTAAACACAGGAGTTGGGCAACTCCTCAGAAGTGGGTGCGGCTCTGTGAACCAAGGACACCCCCACTTATCCTCACCTACCCCAACTGACCTCTGGTCTTCCTAGAGCCTGAAAAGGAGGCAAGAGAAAAGCTGAGAAGGTGTGGTGGCTGAAGTTCAAGGCAGGACCCCAGGCCTTTGCTGCTGACCTTAGCTTCCATTGCAGCGAGTCTCTCTCCAACTACCTTGGCTCTCATTCATCTTATGCCCAGCTCCAGGGCTTCAGTCCCTGATGAATTTGGAGAGAAGAAGAAGGGTGTGCTGCCACGTGGCTTCATATGCACCCTGTGTATGTGTACCACATGTAAATGTGGGTTCATGCATGCACATCCACAACTATGTTCAAACCCGTGAAGTGCTACTCATGAATGTGCACCTCAATCTGTGTGGATGTGCACACCACACATGTATAAACGCATGACATGCATATAATGTACACATGGGTCATACACATGTATTATGTGCCATGGGTCTATGTACTCTTTATGCGTGAGCTTAGCGTGTGTCTATCCAGAGAGGCTGGAGGCCTAATGAGCAGTTGTAAGAGATATAAGGGTCACACTGTATCACTCACAGCTCCAAGGCAAGCTGCTACCTGAGAGTATTAATTTGGGCCAAATGGGATGAATAAGGTGCCCCAGACTTGGGACCCTGGGGCTGCCAGGTGCTCAGTCCTGTTCCAGACTGTATAATCACACTAGACCCCACTGAGACTGGGGACATGCCCAGGACCTGTCTGGCCAAGCCTTGCCCCACTGCGTGGAGGTCCCCGCTGTCATCCACCTGGTGTTTCTCCTCTGTGGAAAGTCATCCCTGTGTGTCAAGGCTCCTCTCCCTCCTCAGGTCCCTCACATGATGACAGGACCACTGAGCAAGGCATACCTCACAGCACATGTGTCTTTGGCCTCTGACAGAAACCCAGCTCAAGGGGGCTTACCAGCAAGGGAGTAGACTGGCATTGAAAACAGAATGACCAGGCTGCTGTAGACCTCAGGTGATGAGTGCTGGATCTCTGACTGTCGCCTGGTGGCTCTCCTGGCTCTGCATCATCTTCTATTTTGACTTGTCTTCATGATGGCGCTCTTCCCGGAGCACAGTGACTCCAGGGACCTTGGCTTTCCCTAGCACCCCATGGCCTTTACTCATCCTGTGTCTTGTGCCTCGTTGGTTCAATGAGACTTCTAGAGCTCCAGCTGTCCAGTGTCTCCTCTGACCACCAGGAAGCATCAGGGACTGGGAAAAACTTATGCCGCTTTTGAAGTTTACTTCCCATTTTCACTGGTCAGCCACATGGCAGGCTGGGAGGCAATGTATTCTTTCTAGAAGTTTCTTATCCAAGTTCTACCCCTGACAAGGAGGGCCTTCAGGCAGTGAGTTGGAACAGTTCTTGCTGCAGATGGGGAGGCATTCGTGAAGGGCTTCGGTTTGCACTTGGGTCTCAGCATCCCCTTCTAGTATCTGCTAAGAGTGGCAGAGTCTGGGGTAGCTCAAACATCTTCCATCTCTGTCAACCCAATCTGTTGAGGTAAAAATAAGATTGGATCCAGGGCAGAGGGCAGTGAGGGGCTCAGGGACATGAGGATGTGGGACTAATGCTGAGGATGCTAATAGTCACTATGGATGCTTGGGGTCACTCAGGAGCACTGAAGAAGCTCAAGATCACTTGAGGATGTTTGGGTTGCTACAGACTTACCGAGGCTGCTTGGGGGTCACTGCAGACACTTGAGGTTGAGGTCACTGTAGGAGGTCAGTGTCACTGTAGATGCTCAGAGTCAATGAGGAGGCTTAGGGTTGAGGTCACTTCAGGTCAGGGTCACTTCAAAAACTCAGGGCCACTGGGGACTCTCGGGGCTGTTGTAGACATCCATGGTCAGGGCAGCTGCTCTGGACAGGAACGGCAGGTAGGGAGCACCAGGTAGGGAGCAGCAGATGGGGAGCACCAGGATGGGAAAAAAATCTGCATTTGGCCCAGGCTGTGCCTAGCAGGTCTGTTAGTGGCTGCCCTTCAATTGTGGTGCAAGGCAGATTGTTCAGAGGAGGGGACAGTCAGTGGCTTACAGTCGGCAGGGTGCACAAAGCATGCAGGATGGCCCAGCTGCCTGCCAAGTGATCATGGAACTGACAGGAAGGGACAGGGACAGCTCCTCCCACCCCCCAGCCTGTGGTCACCCACACTGCCAGCTCCTGCCCTCTGTCCCCAGCCTGTGGTCACCCACACTGCCAGCTCCTGTCCTCTGTCCCCAGCCTGTGGTCACCCACACTGCCAGCTCCTGCCCTTTGTCCCCAGCCTGTGGTCACCCACACTGCCAGCTCCTGCCCTCTGTCTTGCCCTAGATCCCTGGGTGCTGCCCCAGATCCCTAGAAGTAGCAGGACCATTCACACTCACTGGCCACAAATGGTGGCGCTAAAGTGTCATTTAACTAATTAGCAAGTCTCCAACTGTAGCACCTGGGGGATTTTAGCACAACCTAGTTAGCCTTCTACACATGGCCCCTGGCAGACAGGAGCCTATACGTGAACAAAAAGCCACCCCCAGTGACCTATGACTGAGGGACTCCTGCCTTGGCTTCTAGCTCCCACCATTCTCACTGGCCCTTCCTTCCTCAGCCTCTGTGACCTCCTACAGTTACCCCAAATTCAAGTGTCTACAGCAACCCGAAGCATCCTCAGTGACTCCATGCTTTCACAGTGACCCTGAGCATCCACAGTTCTCCGATGTGGTCAGAGTAGATGGTGGGTGGGTGGAGGACTAGCCTGGGAGAGGAGATACATATCATGACAGATGGGACCAATACTGGGTTCAAACACCAGTCAGGTGCTGCCCTACAACCCCACCCTCTGCCTGGCCCCCAGGTTCATCCATGAGGCCTGGTAACATTCACCTCAAGGAGTCAGAATTCTTGGGAAGTGATCCAGCCTCATGACCATAGAGGAGCCAGGGTGATCTGGGGAGGGTGCAGAGGTGGAGGCTGAGAGCAACATTGTAGGGGACAAGTGGTGTTGGCATCCATGGTGCTATAACAATTAGATCCCAGGACTCCCCCCCCCCCAGCACCCCTAGAGATGCTTCAGAGTCTCTAGGGACTTCTCTCATCGGAGGCTATCAACTCTGGCAGTTGAAACAATTTGATTTCCCTGTGGGCCTTGTTACAGGTTTTTTATGGCTGTAACCAAATGCCTTAGAAAACAACTTAAGGGAAGAAGGATTACAGAGGCTTCAGTGTGTGCTGTTTCCATGGCAGAGCATCATGGTGGTGGTGGTGGTGGGGTGGTGGTGGTTATGGTGGTGGTGGTTATGGTGGTGATGGTTATGGTAGTGGTATATGTTGTTGTTGTTGGTGGTGGTGGCTGGGGCAGACGAGGCAGACAGACAGAGACACACAGGAAGGGGCCAGGGACAAAATATACCCCTCAAAGGCATAGCCTCCTAATGGTCCTCCTAATGGTCCACTCAGCTCTGAGTTTGTAACTGGCACAGCAGAAATGAAGATATTCTGGTTTTGATTATTTTGGGATGAGATCTCTCTATATAGCCATGGCTGGCCTGGAACTCATGGAGATCCTCCTGCCTCTGCCTCTGTCTCCCAAGAGCTGGGATTAGTGTGTCCCACTAGGCCCACTTTGTTAGAAATGAAGATGTTCAAAAGAGATGCTAGTGTCTCTCAACCTGGCTATCGGGCTATTGAAAGAAGGGTCCCCCAAAGAAGTGGGAATTTCCCCAGGAATCTGCTGAGAAGGGAAGAGTGCCAGCTGGATGGGAACCTGTTTCCTGGGAAAAGATCTAAAGGTTCTTAAGACTTCTCAGATCACCTGACAGGGTGACACTGAAGCCCAGGGGAAGATGGGTCGGTGGTGGGCAGGACCGCACCTTGACCAGGACTGCTTAGATGTGCACATCCTTAGCTCTCTGTTTAAACTTTGATCTCACTTCAGGACCCAGAAGATGGACTTGGGGTGTTCACTGGATCTCTTTGTCCCTCTTCCTGATGTGGCCACAATCAATACATCTCCCCTTTCCTGCCTTCCGCTTTGAATTTGGCTCTTTTAATTTGCTCCTGGGGGCAGGTGGCTGGACCTGACTTGGGACACACGTGGTGACCCATCCCCGAGCTGGATAACAGGTTCTATATGGGTTAAGCCATTGTTAGGTTAGCACCCTTTTGATCCAGCTAGCCCTCAACAGCATCACCAACTGGGGACCAAACCTTGCACACATGAGGCTTTCTGAGGGACACCTCATATTCAAACCCTAACATGGGGTTCTGTGCCTTTTCTGGTCCTTTTCCATATAATGGTGAACATAGTCTGGACAGTGAAGACTTCTGTCACCCCCAGCCCTCCCTGCCACCCACTCTCCCAGCCCTGCCTGGCAGCTACTCCTTTGCTCTCCTGGGCTAGGTTTGTCTCTCTGAGACTGTCAGCCAAAATGGTGCAGAGGGCCACCTTCTGAGATGGCTTCCTAGTCCATTGAAAGCCACCATGTTCACGCATGGAGGTTAGCTTCTCTGTCACCGGTGCCCTTCTACACTGGTGCACAGCACAGATGTGCTGCGTAGAGTTGCTGGCAGTCCTAGGCTCAAGCTTTTGCAGATGAAGGCCCTGTGAAGGTCTCTGTGTGAGTTTCTGTGAACACAGATGCCATTTCACCCAGGGAAGTGCCTCCAATGGGATTCCCGGGCACTGCAATCTCACTCGGTGGTGAGAAACCACCAAGCCATCCAGAGTGACTGGGCCATTTTGCTCTCTCCCATGGCAAGTGTGGGTGCCTACAGCTCAGTTGTTTTCCTATCAGCCTTTCTAAATGTGTGAGATGGCTTCTGATTGTGGCTGGAATCTACAGCCCTCAATGACTGATGGTGCTGAATATCTCACCAATATCCCCTTTGGTGAAGCATCTGTCTATGATTTTTGCCTTCCTTTCTTCTTATTTCAAAGTGATGATTGTCTTACAGAAAGTTACAAAAACAGTCTCTCTCTCTCTCTCTCTCTCTCTCTCTCTCTCTCTCTCTCACACACACACACACACACACACACACACACACTTATGGAGGGGGAGCATGTCTACAGGTGCATGTGTGGAGGTCAAAGGACAACTTTATGAAGTCATTTCTCTCTGTCCATCTTTGCATGGCTCCCAAGGACTGAACTCAGATTGTTGAGCAGCAGGCATCTTTACCTTGGTGTCATCTTGCTTGCCCCAGCAGTGAGGTCTCTTGGCAGCCTGAATAGGTTAGGGAACAACAGGAAGAGCCCACCAAAGGGGCCAGCACAGAAAAGGGGCTCCTATCGGGAGGCAAGTGTAAATGAGTTTTTCTGTCCTACCAGCCAGCTCCCAAATAATGACATGGAGACTTCTTAAGAATTATGAAAGCAAGTGCTGAGGGCACCATTTGCCGGTGGCTCATTGGGAATGCTGAAAAGGCAGAGGAAGACACTGAAAGGCTAGTGCTGGGGTCCTGAGGTCTCTCCCAATCTGAGAAGATGCTGGGAACCTGGGACAGCCCTGTTGTCTGTGGTCCCTTGGGGCAGGCTCAGGACACTAGCAGTCCTGGAGTGGGGCTGCCCTGTGGATAGCAAAAAGATTCATCATAGATCACGTCCATCGAGGGACCCGCTGCGGCTGAGAGCTGGGAACACTTGCATTTTGGGAACAGGTACCTCAACCTGATGAGGATCAGTCACCCCTATGAAGACACCTTAAATTCCGAGGCCAAGGAGGGGGCAGGATTGGAACCAGAAGCAGGGGCTTCTGAGCACTCCCACGAGGAAGCTTCAATAGAGAGGCTCTGCTCACCTTAGAGCTGGTTCCACTGGGTAGCAGAGTTCCAGGCACAGGAAGAGAGCAAGGCTCCCTGGGGGAAATACGGTAAAGAAGGCCTGGCAGGTTAAGACACATCACATGATGGCACAGCTCCTTGGCAGTGCACCAAGCCCTCCGAACAACCTGGTGACATGAAAGCCTATGTGCACCGTGGGAGTGTGTGGAGGGGATACTTCAAGGCTAGGCAGGCTCCAAGAGCAGAACCTGGGGAGCGATCCCACATGGGGTTCAGTGCTGTAGCAGTGTCTCCTCCTCAGGGATCAAGTTAAGCCTTATCCTTGGCCACTCGTTGAACCCTGATCCTAGTCATACATTGAATCCTAACCTTGGTCACACTGAGCGCCGAGCCTATTCGCTTACAAAACACTACCTCGTGGGGCTTCCCACCGACACAGGCCTTGAATCTAAAAAGCAGAAGGTGTGGTTGTGGAGACCCGGCTCTGGGCTTGGTGGGATGCTTGCTACAGGCGCCCAAGGAACACATCACTGCGTAGATGCACCAGCAGGTCCCCCTTTCCTGTGCTCTCGCACATCTTGGCCAAGGCTCAGCATCAGGCGAGAAGCAGAGACCACACTGCGAACGAACGCTGCTGTGACTCAGCGGGCTCCTCCTCACTTTATTTTTATCTCCTCCAAACCCTATAAATACAGCGACGATCGCCCAATACCGTCAATACTCCCAACGCCTCCCGCCCTGGTGCTAGCCCACTGTCGTGGGGGTGGTGTGTGTGTGTGGGGGAGGCTGCTGAGCAGACCTGAAGCAGACATCATGGGGGTGTTAGATACTCAGCCCTGATCCTTGTGCTTTCCCTGGCGGGCAGTCTACACCTGCTCTTCACCCTTTATTAAGGAGCAAAACAAAGCAGCCTGTTTTTCTGGAGATTGGGGTCCTGATTCTTTTGCCTGAGACACAGAGGGTGCATGTCTGGGTGTATGCAACACAGCCCTCGTTGCAGTATCTTTTTGAGGACAGGATAGGACTTTGATGATGGCTTGTAGCTTGCAGACACCTGCCAAGTAAGTGAATGGACAGCTAGATTGGAGCCTGGTGCGACAAGTCAAAATGCAAAGGAATGTGGCAGTGACACCATCAGGCTACCTGGATACTATCTGCTCTCTGCCATCCAGGATGAGGTACAGAGGGCCCTAGCCCACCTTATAGATGGAAAGGCCCCACACTGCCATCATGGCATGGATGGAAAATGGTCCTTCAGGCAAACCCAAAGGCCTGTGGGGGTGTGGGATGAAATGGGGGATCATGAAAGCTAACAACCAACCCTGTGTGGCACTTACCACTGCCCCAGGCTCCTTGGAAGCATCTCCCTATGCTGCTCTCAAGTATGTGCTTCTCCTGCATGGAGCTGAGGCCCAGCGAGAGGAGCAACTGCCCTTAGCTGCCCAGTAAGACAAAACAAGAGTGGCCACTGCTCTCCTCAGGCCAGGCTGGGCTGGGCAGTGGGACCAACTGGTCACATCAGAGCTAAGACTTAACAGGCCACTTATCTGTCGTCATGACAATGCTGTGGCTGGAGTCCACTTCAAGCCTCTGTCCATGAGGCTTCTTAGCCTCTTTCCTGCCACCCCAAGCTCTCTTCACACTGTTGGGTGGGGACTTGTGGATACAGGTCTCCAGTTGGGGGACTTCAATGCCAAAGGGAGGGGTTTGTCCAGAAGGCTACCAATCCCCTGCAGCTCTAGCCGGGCAGCTACTCTGCAGCATGCCTGAGGTCTGAGCTCTGGCCTCCAGGATAAAGCCAGCCAGCAGCAGGTTCTTCCTTGATTCCAATGAGGACGATGCGAGTAACTTCCCTCTCCTCTGTAAATGTGTGATCCTGATGTGGCCATGCATATGAGGGAGTATTGGTCAGGGAACCCCAGCAAGGTTTTATGGCACATTAGATTTTTGCAGACACTGAAAAGATGCCCTGGCTCAAGGAGAGGAAGCTGAGGGTGAGGTGGAGATGTCAAGGCTGGGTCCCAGCAATGTGGCCTGGGGGAAGAGAAAGCTTGGTCCTCCTCCATGGGCTCCCCGAACAGAGATAGGCTGAGATTCCCTACAGCCTTGCCAGGTTGGTGCTGGGTGCTCCTTGACACTACTACCCTCTCTCATGGCCTTTTGCCTGAAGATTCTGCCCCTTACTGCCCACAGCACAGGTATTATGAGTGTGGGCCTACTCAGGAGCTTTCTGCCTTCACGGGGACAGGATCACAGATGGCAGAAGCCGCCAGGCCCTAGAAATGCAGTGTATGGACTTGCCCTTGGGAGTCTGGAGTTGGTCTTGCAGGGAGGAGCAATGGCTCTTCTTCTCAAGGCTATGTGGGAAACTCAGCAAGGGAACCAGGGCCCAGCCAGGACAGCCTCCTCTGCCCTTCCCACTGAGGAGCAAAATAAAGACCAAAGTTCTCTCCTTTGAGGGATAGGGATGTGAGGAGGGCCCTTGTCAAGGACCTGGAGCTGCTTGGTGCTCCAGGCTAAGCTCCCCACCTTCTGACTTGTCACCAAACATCAGGAAGGCCTGACTTGTCTAGAGTAGGGAACGGAATAGCCAGAGTAGCCGTGAGTCCCAGCCCAGGCTCTAGCTGCCCATCACTGCCCTATCTGTCCTCGGTCCCCACCCTCTGCTAACCTGTGGCTTCTTTCCTGTGTAATTCCTGTGTTTTCTTGGTGAACACAGAGACAAGAGTCCCATGGTTGGTGGCGTCACCAATATCAAGACAGTCTCTCCTAATATACGTGCTATTATGGGCTTTAAGGTTCTGGGAGCTCCCCATAAAAGGTACAGAGACACAGCCAGTTGAGGTCTAGCCTGGGTTACCTTCTTCCTATGACACCTGAGGAGCCCAAGATACCCAATGATTCTGTTTTTGTACACATCCTGGTCTCCCCACAGGCCTCATGGAACTGGCAGGATGAGGGGGCCTGGGTCCCAGGGACATTCCCCCAGTGCTCTCCGCCCTTGCCTGTCTGCTCTTCATTCAGAAACAAATGTCAGGATGGAGAGGAGTAGCTGGGATCTTGTTCAGACAAACAGTGTAGCTGCTGAGAGCCGAAGGACCCTGGGACAGGGAAGAGGCTGCCCACCCAGGAGGCATTCAGTCCTTGGGGACTCCTGCTTCTACTGGGGGTGGGGGTGGTGTGGAGTTCTGTGGCCCTGGAACCCTTCCCCTGCTTCTGATCTGTTTTCTCTAGAATATTCTACGTGATCTCCAACCTTCTTGCTCAGTCACTTTGATCTATTATATATTCATTTGGCAAACATACTATGAAAAATACTCATATACCAGGGACTCACCATTACAGGACCTTCACTTTGGGGTAGGGAGGCCACAGGGCCAGTTCTATGCTAGAGGAGGGCAGGCACACCGAAGGCTGCCTGGGCTGGTGCTTGAGTGGGTGTGGAGACAGAGCCCTGGGTGGGAGGCACTTCCAGGCAGGAGGTTCAGGCTGGGAGATGGGTCAAAGGTGTTGGCTGAGTCTGACAAGGTGATGGCCTCATTCCACGGCCCTAACCTGAAACTGCTGTGCCGACATTTCAGGCTGGAGAAGAGGAAGAGGCAGTGAGGGGGGCTAGCCAGCTACCTCTGGCCTTCTGAAGGGTTTGGAGACTACTTACCCTGCTGTCACTCCTAGCCATGACTGAGGCACATAGCCAGCTGAGCTGGGCACCTGTCCGTACTGAGAAAAATTGGGGTTCTATTGGTAAGAGGCTAAGGGGGTCTGAAATGGTTTAATGAGAGGATGAAGGCTGTTGAGGGGACAGAGTGGGAGGGCACAGACATCTTGTGCTGCTGCACAGTGAAGGGACATTAGGAGGTGAGACCCTTGCTGAGCAGTCATCTCTGCTGGGTTTGCAGGTGCAGTCTAGGCCAGGGCCACCCATGTGGCTTCTAGGGTCTGGTGAGCTCTCCATGAGCCTCTCAGGCAGCTGAAGTTGTTGAGCCCAGGGTCCTTCCAAAGGGTTTGGAACTATCTCCACCTGTTGTCCCAAATCCAGGCTGTCAGAAGCTAACCCTGATCCTTAAGTAGCCGAGTCCACCCTGAAGAGGCCCGTCTCACACGCTCACTTTGTGGTGTCTGTGATCTGGGGGAATGAAATCCAGACCTGCTGGAGACCATGTGTCAACTCTGCCCAAGTGAGCTCTGATCCCGGGTCTCCTCCCCAGGCCTTGGGCTGGCTGCCTCCCTTCCTTCTTTTCCCTTCTCTCCTATGCTCGGTCTGTAGGAGTGGTGAGCACCCTGTCTCCCTGTAGGAGGCAAGATGGCCTTACCCCAGACTTGAGAGGAAGCATCGAGCCCTTCTTCTGGTAGCTCCTGCCCAAAGTGGACCCTTTCACAGCCCCCAGAAACCACGTAGCCCATGGTGTAAGAGAGGAAACCATCCTGGAGGGGTCACCCTGTGGAAAGCACACTTCGTTTTCCTCTTTTTCTGTGCTACTGGGGATGGAACCCAGGCCTGGACCACTGAACCACACACCCAGCCTTCTCCTCCTTCTTCTCCATCCTGGAAGAGATAAGAGAGGCAGGGCCAGAGTGTCCACCCAGGCCTCACACAGGCCTTGACCCTTGGTGACCCTTCCTTCTAAGTGCCTGAGTCTAGCCCAGCACAGGCAGAGCTGGGCATGTGCACAGCCTGGCCCACCCAATCTCTTCTGCCCTCCTCATGCATGACGGTACCACAGACAACTGTTCCCATGCATGTGCCTGGACACAAACTTACGCCAGTGTGAGCTATAATCCATGTTCACCTCCAGTACAGGCAGGAACACCCACCTCTGGTGTGCAGGTTCATGCCCCCGCATATTTTCACACTCACATAGCCGTTCATGGTGTGCATACACACTCGTGCCTCAGTGCCCGGAATACATGCTGGTATTTGGGTTCCTACATGAAGCACTTGCTCACACACCTCACAGGCACACAGCTGGGTTCACAAGCCACCCGGCACTCACATGCACACAGTGTTCATGTGCTTAAACCCCTGTACACACAGGACCCAGAAGTTGCTCTAGAAATCTCAGCCGACACTGAGACCTACAGACTGGTGCCCAGTGGCACACAGACCCTTCACAGGAAGTTTTGGTGTGTGGTCGTACTCCCCCGATTCTACTTGTCCAGGGATCACTCCCCCCACCCCCATTATCTGAAGTTGCAGGGGGCATGCTCAGCAGCCTGTGCAGGAAGTGCCAGCAGGTGTTTGACCTTGCTGGAGAATGGCCTCAAAGAAGGATCCACTAGGTAGGACCACGTGATCAGCAAGGGCCAGGGCAAGTCATGTTCTTCTGTTGCCCCCGCATGATCTGGGCTCATCTGTGGGGCTCAGGATCCTCCCAGGTCTGGCCCTTCCTCCCGTGTATCCACTGGAGAATGGAGGGGAACCTTCAGGAAGCCCAGTGCCAGGCCTTGATCGAATATCCAGATAGGGTCCCCAAAGGGCCACCCCGAGTCAATACGTAGCTCCCATGCATGGTCCTTTAACTGCACTCATCTTCAAATTCCCGGTCTGTGTCCCCGAGGGAAGTTCATGCCCAGGCACCCGGTAACCGAGTCTTGCCAGCTGGGCGCGCCTGAGGCCAGGTCCAGCTTCCTCTTCTCGCTTCATCCTCAGTCTTTTCGGACCTGAAAAAGAGTAATCCCCCGGCGGCGTCTTTTGGCCAGGTCAGCCGCCGTCGCGCTCTCCCCCTCCCCCCCCCACTCTTCCACCCCCACCCACCTAGCTCGCGGGGCACACTGGGACTCGCAGTCCCCCGGCCGGCGTGCAGAGGGCCGCGCGCCATTGGCTGGTTTCCTCGTCACGTGATATTTGGGTGCCAGCCGGGCTCGCCTCCCTCCCTCTGCGAATGTTGGAGCGCGCCCCAGAGGTGAGGCAGGTGAGGCAGGTGAGGGGGCGGCCTTGGGAGCGGGCGGGGCGGAGCCTGGAGTTCCCGAGTGGGCGGGGCCGGGTGCAAGACCAGAGAGCGGGGGCTTGCAACCCTGGTTCAGGGCATGAGATGAGAGACACGTATCCGGGATGCTGGGCTAGGGTGCCTGGCTTGGGCACCGCGTGGGCGAGGGCGGTCTTGGCGGGCAGAGTCTCTCCAAGTCTGGCTAGTGTCCGTCCTCCATACCCACTCTTGAGGACTGCGCTGCACCTGGAGCGCCCGCGAACTCACTTGGTAGCTGCCAGGGGTGTCCCCTGAGGCTCTGAGGAAGGATCAGCTCTTGAGCCTTGGCTGGAGATCACGATCTTGTGTGCCTCTCCTTATTCCGTTTCTCAAATTGCACACAGTGCCTTTGGGGCTTCCGGGTGGTCTGGATCTGCAGTATCCCCGCGGGATCCCCCCATCGGGGGACACCTGTTGTTTGTAGACTCCTGTCCCACCTTTCTCTCCACCGGAAACCTTTGTCTTAGATGTCCAGGGTGGCAGTCTCTAGTCACTTGTAACTAAATTAGGCTCGGAGCCACACATGCAGGTTGGACAGCACAGGTAGGAGGACCTTTGCAGTCTTCCCGGGAAGTTCCCTGGACCCCAGTGCAGCTCCTCTATCCATCATCCTGCCATGTACCTTTCCATGCACACCCTGGCACCCCTTCCTTCTACCCCTGCGTGCCTGCCTGCCTTTGTCTCAGGCCCTGGCCTGGTGCCGGCTGTCTCACAGTTACTTCCTGACCTCTCTCTGGGTGTTTCCTGGCTCCTCTTTTTCTTCCCGGCACCTGGTATTTGCACACTGCCATTGCTTGCTCTCTGGGTTCCCTTTCATGCCTGTGAGGCAGGGATTGGGATTGCTGCTTGGCGTGTACCTGCACTGTGGCTGTACTCATAGGCTAGAGGTGCAGGTCAAAATCTGTGAGTGGTAAAGGTCCAGGGGTAACATTGTGCTTTCCAGTCATACAGCTTCATCCACTGTAAGCTTGTGGTTGGAATCTCATACACCAGGTACTGGGACCCAGTATCTGGGAGGTCAGAAGCAAAATTGTGACTCCAGATGGCTGGGGGAGGCCCATTAAAGGCTGGAAGGATTCTTGCAGGAGGTTGAGTTTTAGCTGGGTTGCTGGTGTCCCTGACTAATGCTAGCTGGCATTCACATCTAACAGCCTGTGGCTCCTTTGACTTTGCCTAGTCGAGTTTCCTTGGGCGTTTCCGTGTATGGCCATACGCAGATGCTGGGACAACAGTCTGGGCCCTTGTCTCTGGCCCTGTCTGTGTCTGGGGGCTCACATATAGGCAGACGTCATTATATCTCTTCCATAGTTCCCTGTTTGTAGGTTGAAGCTCTCTCTGCATCTGACTTGAATCTAGGGCTCTAGTCAGTACTTTTGGGTTTTGTTTCCTGTGCACAGGTCATTGTTTCCTGCATACCCTGTATTTTTATTTTATTTATTTATTTATTTATTTGCTCACCTGTATGTACATTCCAAGCCTGTTGTTTGCAATGCCCGTCACTCCCTCAGGCTCTTGTGAGTCCGTGGTGTAGGCGCCTTTGCCTTGCTTGTCCTTCGGCACCCAGCACAGCATCTAAAGCAGAGTGGGCAAAGGGCAAGTTTGGATAAAGGAGCAGGCTGTAGGAGGAGAAGGCATGGAGGAGAAGTATAGATGTTGAAGTGTACAGTTTGGGAAGCTCCAAGCGGTGGGTTGAGGACTGACCTATGACCTCAGGTGTAGCCAGCCAGTCACAGATAATGGGATGGGAGCCCTGATGAGGGGATTGTCTCATGGTGTGGGATTTGGGTTGGTTCAGGTCATAGGGCACAGTCTAGTTGTTGGAGAGATGGGAGCATTCTGTAGGAGTAACACTAGTCATACCAGTCACAACCACCCAGTAGGTACTCTGGGGGTACCCCAAGGAGAAGGTCTGTTGTGATTTCATCCCAAAGGTGAAGAAGAGCCTGGGGCCCAGGAAGAGGAACTGGGTTAGTCTCCCATTGTGAAGTTCTGAGTTGCCTTCCATTGGACCCCAGACACACACAGTCCTGAGGTTGTTGGAGGAGTTTGCCATTCTGCAGTGTTGGGGAAGAGTGTGTTGCTGTGTAAGGCGTAGGCTTCTGCTGCTTGCTTCTCTTTCCAGGGCACATGTGGTGGGTGGGCTTGGGGCTAGGGAATCTATTTTGATCTTGTGAGTGGAATTTCGCCTGGGGCTCAGTCTGGCTGTAGTTCATTATGTCCTTCAAGTTCTGACTGTGCTCACCAGTAACAGTGAGCTTCTTAGTCTGAAGGTAGACGTCGGATTCATCTGTGTGTGGACATGCTCAGCATGGCTTGGCTCTCGAACAGTCGCTGGATCTGTGAATGGGGGACTGGGTGGCAGAAAGACCAGAGAACAGAAGGGGAGGAGGCGTGGCCACTGCTGTCTTCTCCAGGACGCGCCGCCTTCACTTGCTCACTGTTTACTCTCTTTGAGTTTGCACTCTGTACATGGAATATTCTGGTCCTGCCTCCTTCAGTGTGCCAAGGCAGGCAGGGAGGAGATACAGTTTACAGTCTTAGGAGAGAAAAACATGCATCCTGACTCAAGTTGCCGGCACCAACTGTAGTCATATCTCTGCCTCCCTGCCTGCCTGCCACCCCACTCACAGCCAGCTGTAGCCTTGGGGCAGGGACTCTATGGGTTCCTGGCCAATGTTTGCTGAATTGGAGGTTGCGACGGAGCTGACTGTGGACTTGAACTCTTCTTACTTCTCCACGCTTACTCTGTGTTAGTGCTGCCCTCAACTCCTTTCTGCAGAATTGTCTTGGCCCTGTCCTCTGGCACAGCAGGTGGTACCCGCCAACAAAACAGGTGTCTGGAAGAGTTTTCCCAAGATTTTCACGTCTAGAGTACCTCGTCTGGGTAGTGGAGGCCATCATTCAAGGTGCCCTGTCAGATATCTAGGGCTGCTCTCTGGTGACCAACACTCCAGGCTGCTTTACTTTGTCCCAGCTATCAGATTTTCCCATCAGCCCCAAGGCTTTCTGAGTTCAGGGTGGGTGGAGATATACTTTGCTTGGTTTCATACCCAGAGCATACTCAGGGGCATGGGTGGAACCAGTTAGGACTCGAGTCAAGTTGGTGGCTGCTGCAGGCAGGCAGGTAGGTGGTTTACTGGCGAGGATTGCCCACCTGGATGGGGGTCCAACAAGGCCTTGACTATGGACTCTCTAGTGAGGGGCCTTGTCACACAAGAATAGTGTTCTGTGGGGCTATGCAGTGGTCAGGCCTTTGCAGGAGGTCCAGACACGGTATTCAACAGAAAGGGGCTGCCTGCAGGCTGTGTTCCTCACAGAGGACACGGGGAGTGACCCCAGAAGCTTGGACAGGAAGGGAGGCCTGGACTTGGCACTAGCTGTTGGTGCTTTTCAAGAAAGGCCTGTTGAATCTTGCTGAGATTTGCTGGAGGGGACTGGACACAGGGTCTCGTGGCTGGAGCTGAATGGTC
Organism: Peromyscus attwateri; assembly: GCA_902168425.1. Classification (NCBI taxonomy): domain Eukaryota; kingdom Metazoa; phylum Chordata; class Mammalia; order Rodentia; family Cricetidae; genus Peromyscus; species Peromyscus attwateri. The sequence goes on from CABHPP010093505.1 coordinate 34,967, forward strand.
CAGGATGGTCTGCTCCAGGGCTCCATGCTGTGTGGCTGGACTCCCCTCGGTGTGGTGGCTCTGTGTATCCTTTAGCGGATCTAGGGCAGCTGGGTCCTTCCTGGACTCGTGGCAGGGGCTGCTCATTATCCTGGCAACCCTGGTCAGTGTTCTGGCTCCTGGAAACAGTGGCCCTTCCTGACTGGAAATGAGCAAGCAGGGCCAGGCAGTCACGCTGGCCCTGAGAGACCCTGGCCAAGTGCTCTGGCCCAATAAACCTTTATGATTTTCTTCCACTGGATCGATGGAAGATTGTCTTGTTTTCTGCCTCTGATTTCCCCCGAGACAAGGATGGATCCCAGGCTTGACTTATTCCACATTCTGGTGTGAGCCCAACATTGCAACTCCTTAGCTATGAGATGTTAGCCATGCCACTTTCCAGAGCTCCCAAGCCTTACCCTCTCATTCTGTTGACATGATCACAGCTTACAGGGGTTCATCATGCCCATCCCAGAGATGCAGAACCTTCAGCTTTTTGAGATAATGTTTGAGGGTCAGAGGGGAGCTCTGAAGGGTGAAAAGGGGGTTGTGGCAGCAGGGGAATGCAGTCCTTAGGCAGTGGGGCAGCCCTCTTCCGAGCCATCTTCTGAGTTGCCCCACTTTCCAGTTCCCGCTCCAGACAACATGCTGTCTTCTGTCCGGCCGGCTAGGGGCATGGCCTGTGTTTAAGTGGATTACATCATCACTGTGGTCATTAAGTGGTCGTCATCTTTTGTCCCTTCATAGTCTGTTGTCTCCTGTCTGTTGACCACTGGGAATCTGCCAGGGTCTGCTAGCTTCCTTAGACACTGGAGGTCTGCACACTTCCTGTGTTTGAGTAAGTTATCACACTCTCGGAGGGCTGTAATGATTGGCCCTTCCTGAACCCCAGCATTCTGACTCTGGAGACGAGCCTGCTAATTGCTCTGCCCCTCTTGCATGGACCCTAGTACCCTCCTCTGCTTTTTGGGAAGTCCAGATAGGAAGAATCGGCATCCTGGAAGGCCGGAAGAGGCCTGTGAACTAGCGATGGTGTGGATAACGGCAGTGGTTATATAGTGGCTTTGTGCCGGCCTTCTGCCCTGTGAGGAGGACATCCTCAGGGTGATAAAATGTGATAAAAGATTGGGGGCCATAAGGAGGTACGCGTGCTGTATTTCTGATGGAGAGGGGAGGCTTGGGCACAACTCAGTATTCTTGTTTCCGTGAGTGAGTTTACTGGCATGGTGGCTGGTACTGGGGAAGGTATCATTCCAGGGTCGTGCATCACCAGAGGTTGTGGGGGAGGTGCCACGCTTAGGGCATATGTCTGTCTGTGTGTGCCTGTGTGTCTATCCTGTACCTGTGCAAGATCCTGGGTACAGTCCGAAGGGTGCAGGTGGGCCTGTATCAGTGGAATGTGGGATGCTGATGGGATATAGTATGAAGGTATTCTGGGAGAGCTGGGGGCTTCAGGGATGTGCTTCGGGACTCACTGGCATCAAGGACTACAGGGAATCTGTGCTGGAAAACACTGGTGAACAGGAGAAGGGGTGCAGTGCCTCGCCTGCCCCAGCCCGCTTTGACAGCACTCAACTACTTCATCGTCTATTCTAGCCAATTCTTTGGAAAAGGACACGTTTTTAAGTCGGAAGTCCAGAATTGGTCTCCTGACATTAATAAACACACAGCCCAGCAGCCCCTTCCTGGCTTGGCCATCCTTTCGGCGCTTTTAGAGGCACCAACTAATGAGGAGTTGGGTTCCTTTCTGAGTCTGGCCTCCTTCCCTGGGCTGCCTCCCACACAGCCAGGGTGCTAATGAGGTAGAGTCTGGGACTGAGGCGGGGTGGTGCCTGCAGAGGATGGTGATTCTGTTTTTCCTGGTCTGGGGTCTAGACTGGTGCCAGCTGTGAGCCTCTTGTAGCTGGTCGGTGGCCTCCAGCTTGGCTTTAACGGTGCTGGCTCATCTGGCCACAGTGTGGCTCTGGCCTGTTGGTTGTAGCGAGCAGTCACTGTAGGTACCTCATCTTTGCCACAGAAAGACTGGGTTTCACTTGACATTGCAGCTTTTTTATGTCCTTCCAGCCTTGGAGACCCTGGGCCCACTTTTGATGGCTGTCCCGATCTGTTCTCAGGTGTCTTTTTTTCCTTCAGGCTACCCCTTTATTTCCTGTGTCCCCATCTGGAGACCCCTCCCTGCCTTCCTAAGCATGGCACAGTGCTGCTGTGAGCAAATCCCTCAGCGTGCTTCTGCCGCTGGACTCTGAGTGTGTGTGTTGAGGGTAGAGATACAGATAGATATCCCCAAAGTGCCAGTAAGACATCAGTTTAGTTGCTTCCCCATTGGTTTCTGTTTTTGTGTTGTTCTGTGTTGCCCTCCTCTAGGACTTTGCAGGGTTCTGTCTGTCTCCATGGTCTCGGCATAATAAAACGTACAGGTAGGCACCCAGTGGCACTTGTTTTTGGCATGACCTGACCGTTGGTAGGAACACGTATCTTTGCAATCCGGCTTCTGATGCCCCCAGGACACCCACCCCTCCACATGGCAGGAAGTAGTGGGGGACACTGATAGCAGACATTCCAAAAACAGGAACTGAGCAAGGCAGTCCGAAGCCATTCCTCATCCATACCTGTGATTTGCTGAGGGCAGTGACCTACCATACTGTATGAGCGAGGAGGCTCATTTTCAGGCCTGTGATGCTCTTTGTGTGCCTTGACATTGCCAGGATGTGAACACAGCCTGGATGCCATGAGCACTGGGCAGGGGATGCAGACAGGCCATAACTGGTAGGTGGGGGGTGGGCAGTGATGTGGCAACCGGGAGGCGCATGCCACGGCGGAAGATGGTGCCAGAGGAGAGCATGGCAATGGGGATCGTTTTCTTTCTGACCTCTGAGGTGACGTGTTCTTCTAAGACCTCAGAACAGGTGAAGGACAGAGCTGGGAGTAGGTTCCACTTGGGTCCAACTATCATGTCTACTGTTTGCTTTTCCACTCTGTCTCTCCGGAGTTAGCGCTCTCGATTAGAAGTTGCTTTTAGGTAGAGAGTGGGTGTGAGTTGTTCCCCAGAGCTATCAGGCTTTAAGCACTCCTGCTGTCAGCACTGACCCCTTCTAGTACTGAGACAGCCCTGATTGATCTGTTCATCGTTTAGGATGAGCAATTGTGGAGCTGAGAATATGTCTGTAACTGACCGTACCCCATCTTTCTGACAGGATATCAGAGGCTACAGCTGTCTATTCCAGTGGCCCTGCCGTGATGGCTTGCAGACCAGCTCTGCCTTCTTGGGTCCGACAGGCTTTCTCTGTCTCTGTTCCTTGCTCATACTGTCTGCATACTACCTGTGCAAGAGGGTGTGGAGGCGAGTGCAGGATAGGTGGGGCTCTGTCAGCAGGGAGTGAAGTCAGGAGCCAGAGGGGGGTCAAGCTATGGCTGATGGGTGGAGCATCAGCCTGTTAAAGGTGGGTAATATTCATAGCAGGTGGTCCCTGAGTTTCCACAGCCTGACAGCAAAGTCTGCATTGGTGACCAGGAGTTAGAAATAACCACATGTCTCTACCCTTCAGAGGACAGGGTAGAGAGCACCGAGCCACACTTCCCCAGAGGGAGGAGAACTGATGGTCTTGGGTAAAGTGTGTGAGTTATACTCTTGCCAGCCAGCTGGCTAAGCAGTGTTGCGTTTCAGACAGGCTTCTTCCTCCTGGATGTTCTCCCCTTTGGGAACCCTGTCTGCACAAGGACAGGTTGTACCCCATGGTAGCTCACCTGCATTGTGGTCTCGATCTTTAGGACTGGAGATGGCTCCGCTCTTTGCCAAGGTGGAGCCTTGGCAGGGAGTTTGACCTTTAATGTCTTTTAAAAAAATTTTTTAAACTTTTTATTACAGGCTGGTTGTGAATTCATGTCCAGTTATGAGAAGTAAGAGAGAGAACCTGGGTACCTGTTCCTAGGATTAGCTTCTTGCAGAACCAATAATGTAGTCAGGAGAGCATCTGGTGTAGCCAGGACCCTGGGTGCTCTATCACAGAGAGGGGGTTATTTAGCCACACCCCCTTTGCTTCTGCCAATCTCTTCCTGAGTGTCCAGAGCCACTGTCTGCTCCCTGTGCCTCTGATGTCATCTTAAGGGTGCTATGGCACGGCATCATGTAGTCTGTGGCCTCTGCGGGGGAGTGGCTTTTCTGCTTCCCAGTACTTCCCTGGAGAGTTGCAGAAGCTGCTGTGACTGTTGGGTCCTGTTTCACACAATGGGCGGTTCGCAGCAGAATTATCCTGAGGCCATCTTATTTTAGTATCTGCGTTGTTCGTACAGTCCAACAGCAATGTGTGAAGAGGCTGCGGTGGACAGTCGAGCGTCTTACCAGCCCTTGTAATTGGTTTGTAAGGGTGCTAGGAAGCAACACCCTCATGATACCGAATCTTCCATTTTCAGAACATGGCATATCCTTCTGGTTGTTGAATCTCATCCAGTATTTGTAACTTTTAAAGAAAAGTACTAATTTTTTAAAACTCATAACGTAGGGTGGCTTTGAACTTCCCATCCTCCTGCTCTTTGAATGCCGGGGTGCCCCCATGCCAAGTTTACATTTTCCTTCTTTCAGGTGCTGGGTACTAGGACCTTGCCCACGCAAGGCAAACGCTCTGTCACTGAGCTGTGCCTCAGTTCCTTAACCCTGTTTTAACCGACAGGTTGTGGACCTTGATGGCGTGCATCATGTGCTGGGGACTGGCTGGAAAGGGCTAAACAGGGGGAACACCTTACAGGCTGACGTGTTTTTATGGGGAGAACATGGCCTGTCTCTTACTAATTCCACATGAGATGCAGTCACACAGATGTCTTGAGCCCCTTACGTCCTCTGTGTCTCTCGGGACTGGCATTTGCCCTCCGCTCCCAGCTCACCATCCTCTAGTTCCACGCTGCTACTGTGGCTTTGAGTTCCATGTAGCGAGGTCATGCTGTGTTTGCCTTTCTTTGTGAGCCTGGCTCATGGCACTTAATGCAGTGCCTTCTGGGGTCACCCACATTGTCACGCACGACGAGAGCCCTTCACGTTTGAAATCTGAGGAGTGTTTCTGTGCCACCTTTTCTTTCCTTGTTCAACTCTTGATGGACACAGCTTGGTTCTTTTTCTTGGACGCTGGGATCAGTGCGGCTCTGAGCACGGGGCATCGATGCCTCTACACTCCTTTAGTTTCCCTTGGCTGTATGCTCAGCACTGGGGATTGCTGATCTTATGGTGATGGTATCCTGTGTTGTGGGGTGGTCATTATACCATTTTCCAAAAATGGCTGTACCAGATTGCCATGTCCTTGTAATGAGTATTTCTTTGTCCTGCCAGCCAGTTCCCAAATAATGACATGGAGACTTATTATAAGAGCTTGTCCTTAGCTTAGGCTTGGTTTTTTAGCTAGCTCTTATAATTTAAATTAACTCATTTCTACTAATCTACATTCTGCCACATATCACTCACCCTGCCTCTTCTGTGTCTCCTGTTATTTCTCGCATACCTAGATTCATCTCCTACTTCCCCTCTGCCTGGAAGTCCCGCCTATACCTTCTTCTAGCTATTGGATGACCAGCTTTTTATTACACCAGTCACAGCAATATATCTTCACAGAGTGTACAAATATCCCGTACCATGTCCTCATTTGTACAAAAATTCCTTTTTGTTTATACCCTTGCCCACCCTGGTTCTCTCTCATCATCTTGGTAGTAGCTGATCTAGCAATCCTGGGGAAGGGGGTAGCTCATTGTGACTTGCATTTGTATTTTCCTGGTGACAGTGATGCTGGGCATGTTCATGTGTTGGCCGTCAGCATGTGTTGGTCTGGGAAACGTCTGAGTCCTTTGCTCATGTTACAATAATGGTTTTGCTACTGAGTGGTTCAGTTTCCTATAGATGTGTTTTGCTTTGTTTAACTTCTGTGATGCATAGGATTTTCTCCCATTCTCCCCGCTCTATTCTGTTCATTGTTTCCTTTACTGTGCGGGTCATTTTAGTTGGATATGACCTTTTTTTCTGTGTCCTTCCTCTGTGTTTTCCTTCCAGTGGTTTTAGAGTTTTACACCCGCTCCTTCAGTCTTCACTGCATGTGAGTTGATTTTTGCATGTGGCGTGAGATCAGGGCTCCGTCTCTTTTGAGTGTGCAGTATCCCCAGAAGTGCTTTTGGAGAGACTGTCCCTTCCCATCAGGGGGACTGTGGCAGTCTGTCTGAAGTCATGTGACTGGAAACACATTGGTTTAGTTCTGGGCTGTATTCTCTTCTTGGTCTGTGTATTTTTCTGCAGGCACAAAACTGGAGAGTTTTGGATACAGTAGTTTCTCTGTATCTCTTTTAAGTAGTTTCTCTTTTAATCTCATTTTCTTTAGTCTCAAGGTTTTGTTATTTTACTGTTGTTAGGAGGATTTTTTTTTGGTTACATTTTCTTGTGTATTTATTAGTGTGATTATGTTTGGTTTCTAGATACTAGTCTTGTCTCTTGGCTGTTTTCTTGGGTTTCCTGGGCCTGGAGTCCTATCAGTGGTAGAGAGTGGTGGTTAAACCCCTTTTCAACGGTAGTTCTTATGGACAGAGACCTTCAGCAGGGACCTTCAACACTGTGTTGGTATCCTTAGTTGATGGCATTGCCATTACCCTACTAAGTAAAAATGTGGCTTTGCGTTGAGGTAGGTATATTAAGGCAGAGTCCATAATTTTTGCTTTGTGTGTGTTCCTTTTTTTTTTTTTTAAGAGAAAGTCAAGAATCTTCGCCTTTTTGTTACTCTCTGCCCCCCAGGTCAGAGTCTCATGCAGCCTGGACTAGTGTCGAACTTGCTACGTAAACAAGGACGATCTTGAAGTCCTGCCTCCACCCTACAAGGCAACCTACACCTCCTAAAGGTTCCACAGCCTCCAGACTGTGCCACCAGCTGGAGACCAAGTGTTCTAAACAATGGGGGACATTTCACTTCCACAGCGCAGTGCCCAGCTTATCATCGCCCCCTTTTCTCAGTGTTTGACAGCGTTCTGTATTTAGTCTGGTTCCTTGTTTCAAGGAGTTCCCCTAGGCATGGTTTCTCTGAACAGCCCCCTAAGCACTCTGCGGTCTGAGTCTTTGCCCTTTGGGTCCATGGGCTGTGGAGCTTTCTGAGTAAAGGGTTTGGTTTCCAGCCTGTGCCATTGTTCTGGATTTAATAGCCTACAGCTGAGCCTGTTGGTTATTCTCGCCGCACGTTTGGTTCTCAGGAGGTTCCCTTGTGGCCCATTGTGGTGTCTGTTTCCTTGAGGTCCTGCCAGGACTTGAAAGGAAGGTGATGTTAGATTCTGGCTTGCAGAAGCTGGATGTGCACAGCCACTCAGGTTCCTTCCCTTAACTGTAAGCTGTGTGTGCCCTTCTGCCTCTGTTCCCGAAGAAGAGGGGTCATCTGTCTGCATTATCTGACTTGCTTTCTGGTCTCTGAGAGAGAGAGGCCTGTAGTGTTAACTAGAAACAGCTGTTTAAGGCCCCCACAGACCCTCACAGCGCCCTCCATCTGTCTGTTTGTCTGGCTGAGAGGCCACGACTGTCATTCCCTGGGTGAGGTGTGGTAGGAACACTCAGACTGGCCCCTGCCAGCCATCCCCCAGTCGCAGGGCTGAAGAAGCTCTGGCTCCTTTCCCAGAGCTTCCAGGAGGAGTGTAGCCCAGTGACCCAGCTGATTTGGTGTTTCAGGCAGCTGAGTTTGTGGTAATTGTGGTATGGTAGCAGCGGGGAGCCAGCACACCTTCTGTGGGTGATTATCACATTAGCCTGCTTTCTCTTTTTCCTCCCCGGCGCTGCTCGGTGCTAGTCAACAGTAGTATTTTGTCTGTCTGCCTTTGTACTGCTAAATCGCCTTGTATTTCTGCTAGTGAACTGTCAGCTTTAAATACATCCTTTGACTCCCGTCCTTGATGATGAGCCAGTGAGCTAATGGCTCTTCCCCTCTTCTTTGCTCTTGTCCTCTTGGTTTTTATTAGTTGCTACTCCTTAGCAGGGCGCTGCCTTATCTGTGTCCTGCTCTGTCATTCTAACCTTACCTGCATGCTAGGCTCATGACTCCAGGTGACTGTTCCCAGCACTCCGTGGCTATCCCTTTAGAGCATTGTTTTTTTTAACTTTCTTTTTTATTTACTTTGTGTCTTTCATATCATGCATCCCAATCCCACCCATCTCCCAATCCCACCCATCTCCCGTCCCCTTGTATCTGCTCTCTGCCCCTGCAACCTCTCCCCTGAAATAAAACAAAATAAAAATTAAGATTTAAAAAAAGGGAAAAAAAAAAGGGGGGAAGAAGGGGAAAAATCATCATGGAAGCTGCAGTGTGACAGTGAGTCACTCAGTAAACCCCTTTATCCATACATCTTTACATGCAGGTGTTCATCACACAGAATCAGTGCTTTGGTTGAGGCCCCTGGTCTCTGCTACACCCTTGACACTGGGCCCTCACTGGGACTCTTCCTAGACATCCTATAGCTGCCCTGTGTCGTGGAGATCCTGTAGCCCTGGGTCCACAGGACCGCTCTTCCCGCAAACCTGTGCTCCAGCAGATTACAGATGGGGTAGATGTTGGGGTGAGCTAACACTTAATACTGGTTCTGGGCCTGGGGAGTTGCAGGGTTGGTCAGCCGGCCAGCTCTCTCCTGTCTTCGCCCCAGGGTGAGCTCTCCAACATTGCCCTGGCTAGTTCACACCGTGTAGCAATGAGCAAGGGGCGGGGTCAGTTCTCCCCGATGCGTCCATATCCTCAGGGGTTCTCCCACACCCGCCACCCTCAGGGCCGGCTCTACTGTGTTGCTCAGTTGAGGTGTGGGAGCCACTTTCTACCTCAGCTGGAGCTGATGAGGGGCAGGGGCAGCTCTCCTTTTCCTGTGACCTCAGGGCCAGCTCTCCCACCTGAGGCGGGAGGGGGAGATCTCTTCCCCACCCATGCCACCGCTTGACAGGTAAGCAAGGCGGACAGCTCATTTAGAGCATTTCTTAAGAAGGCTCGTGGGAACTGGGGTCCCCAAGCGCTGCAAGTTCCGATGGCAGCAGAGGGACAGTGTGGCTGGCTTGGAGTCCCCAGCTGCTGCCTGTCACGGAGGCGTCCCTTGCTGTCGTCTGATTTTAGAGGTTACTCTGGAGATGTCTGAGAAATCTGCCTCATTCTCTTCCCTGTGTAAGTGGTTTAATTTCTTGCTTTTCACCTCATTTTCTTCACTTTTCTAGTCATTATATTTGTAATACTTTTAAAAATAGGGCTTATTTTTTTTTTTGGTTGAGTTTAAAACAGCATATTCTGTGAAGTCAGCCCTCCAGGGTACAGCTTTGCAGACGTTTCCTCCTGCGTGGGGAGTTGCCTCTTCCCTGTTGGTAATGTGCTTTGATGCACACACATTCTTAGTTTTGATAGAGTTCCATCTGTCTATTTTTTTTCCTTTTGTTTTCTGTGCTTTTGGTGTCATAGTGAAGAAATCATTGCCAAATCCAATGTCATGAAGTCCCCCCCAGTGTTGTCTTATAATTTTAGCATGTACATTTAGTTCCAGGACACATTTTGTGCTAATTTGTGCAGTGGTTCAAGGTAAGAGCCCAGCGGCGTTCTGCATGTGGACGTGTGCTTTTCCAACACCGTCTGTCCCTTCCTGCGGGGTGGCTTTGACACCCCTGTTGATGATCACACGGCCATCCACATGGGAGTTCACTCTTGGGCTCTGTTTCAGTCTCCTGGTCTGTGCGTCTGTCTTTAGGTCACTGCCACACCGTTTTGATGACCAGAGCTTTGGGAAAGCTTTAAAATCTGGAAGTCCAAAGTCTTGTTAGTCACTCGGATTTACCATTTATTTTGGAATGAATTGTTTTTGTTCTGGGTCAGTTCTTTGTAAGTCTCCTTCCAGAGCAGTGGGGGCATGGCTGGCAGCTCTGCCAAGGCCCTTTCTGGGTGCTGCTCATGCCCAGCGACTTCTTACGAGGCTTTGCTGCTACATATCTACCCAGCTCCTGTTAGGCTGGTGTTTTAGAGGTGGTGGAGGGTCAAGCTGTCCTCCTAATGGGGTTGCCTCTACAATCCTGATGTCCCTCCTCCAGCTTCCCATTGTGTCTCTTTGGCCCTGCCATGTTCCTCTACCCTTGTCTCACCCCTGAGGTCTCACAGCGTCTCCATGCCTCTGTGGTCCTGCTGCCTCCCTGCCATCCCCAGACTCCACCCCAGAGGCCTTGACCTTTCCCCACAGGCGTGCCCCTCTCCACAGCACAGTAGGACTTTGCTCTCTCCGCACTCTGGTGGGAGTTCTCATCTGACTTGGGGCCTGCAGGTTTTGTTTCCTGTTTCTATAAACGTGAAGTTTGGATTTGTAAACCTTTTCTTTGTTAGTTTAGGGGCTTCCTCCTTGTTGTTTTAGCCAGGTCTCTAGAGAGAAATGGGGAAAGACATGCTGATGCATAGAGGGGTTTATACTTGTCCTCAGGGTCTCTTTAATGGCCCGGATTAATGACTTTTAGAATTCACGTGCCTGTCCTGCGGGCTGTTCACAGGAAATGCTTAGCAAAGACTCACCTACGCTCTTGTCCCCATGTGTGATGGTTGTGGGCAGGGGAAGAGCTGAGCTTGAGCCTGAGGTGGAGGTGGTACCAGTCAGGCTGCAAGAGGGAAGAGGCCACTGTGGGTCAGGCCAGCATGTTGCTCAAGGCCTATGCTCTCAGAACCTTGGATAGCAACTGGCTAGAGTGCTCAAAGGGTGGTGCCTGCAGCTGGCTGCCACTGATCTTAACTACCTGACGCCTCCTTCCTGAAGGCCACTGGGTGAATGACGGAGGGACAGAGCTGATGTCCTGATGTCTCTTCCCCTGTCCTAGCCTACTGCTTGGTGTCTGCTGGTTGGGGCTTGCTTTCGGGACTGGGAAAGTCTCAGGAGTTGTTGATGGGTTGCAGGAGACGGGAGAGGAGAGAAGGAAGAGGGAGGTGAGAGCCAGGCTGTGTGAAGAGCGGCCAGCATATGGATGATGATGTAGCAGGCTCTCCAGTACTGTTGCCTCATCTGGAGGTATCAGAAGAGTCCTGCTGTTTGCCTTTTATGGAAGGGGACACAGGCTCTGGGAAGTTAGTGTGGGAGCAGTTCTCTTAGGTAGAAGGTGCATGTCTTGACATGCTGCTGGTGCATGTGCTTCCGTGGCGTGTTCTTGGTGCTGAGCCTGCTCCTAGCACTACCTTTGTCCAAATGTTTGCTCAGGGCATGAGCTGTCCTGTCGCCCTAGTAGTGTGTCCTTCAAGCTGGGGAGACCAGTGTTTCCCCAAGTTGAGAGCCTCTGAAGTTCTCCAAACCGTCCTTATTTTCCCATCTTTTGTCTGGGTTTCTCTGAGCTCCTGGTGGAGTGTGACACCAGGGCTCTGGTACTGGCCGGGGTTTTTCCTTCCTCCAGTGGGTTGGCTTTGTTATGAGCCTGCCTTGGACTGCCAGGCTGGCCTCCTATCCCAGTGTCTCCCTGTCCTAGCATTTCCCCTTGTGAAGCTTCAGGAGCTGGCTGAGTCTGCCGAGAAGGTTCTGGCTTCGAGCCTACATCGCTGTGGGCAGTAGCCGTCCGTGGTCAGGGTTGGCCCATCTCTCTCCAGCCTGGCTGCTCAGCCTGGCACCTGGTTGGAATGTCCTCTGAGCCTCATGCAGATGGCACACTGCCTCTCTCAGGAGTCCGACTCCAGACTTTTGAGAGTGGCTTTGGGCATGGCACAGCAGCCTTCCCATCAGGCCATATCTTACCAAGTTGAACCTGTGCCCAGCTTTGCTGACCTCATGGGGATCTGGATCTGGCACACTCAGGCACTTGTTCTAGCCTTGCAGGCCTCAAGCTCCATGGCTGTGGCTGCTCCCAGACTTAGCCAAAGCCTGTACAGTGCCAGTGCAGCTTGGCGGGAGAGGGACCTGGATCTGGAATCTGTCTTGGCCTCTCACCAGCTAGATGGCCCAGGTCAGGCTTGGACCTCCATGAGGCTCAGCTTGTAGGCTGGGATATGGTGACATAGATTCTTCATCTGCTTAGGCCTGAGGTTTGCATAGTGGCTATAGGCTTATAGCCCACTGGCTGAGTTCTCTCCTTGTAGGCTGGGCCGCCTGGTTGAAGGAGTAGGTTTTCCCCATGAGTGGGATGCGCCCAAAGGAATGAGGGCCACACCTCCCTCTTCCCCTATAGTCCTTTCGCCCCTAGCCCGACCCTCTTGCTTGCCAACTGTGCTAGTGGGACTTCTCCACCTGTGCCTTTGTGATGCAGGCACTATTACTTCTCTACAGCTGCCATCCTAGGGAAAAGGGACTGGTAGCTGTGACAGGCAGCTGGGCTGTGGGCAGAGCTGGAACAGATGCCTGGCCTCTTGTGGGACTCCTAAGGGTAGGAGGGAGGGAGGCTGTGATGACGACAGCCTTGGCAGGTGGAGGTGGAGGGCGAGGGGCGTACGCTGCTGGCATTTTGACCGCCCTTTTTCACAGTGGTGGTGATCCGGCTTCTCTGCTGCTGATTCTAGGCGTCATTTTGCAAGATGCCTGGGGTTGCCTGGCTGCATTCTGTTTGACGCAGAGTCGAAGTTGCTATAACAACACTGATTCATGTAATTGTAGCTCCCCCATCAGGGCCCTTGTCTGGCTCTCGGTTGCACACACAGGCACACATGCTTGTGCATGCACATGAGCAGGAGGCTGGAGAGGGCCAGGGGCTGGGTGTGGGCGTGCCTCCCATTCTACCATGGCGCTGTGCCTCAGAGCACGTGACCTTTGTTTGAGGGGTATCAGGTATCAGAGGAGTGGAAAGTGGTCTGCTCCCCAACTGGAGGACGCCACATCCAAGATATGGTGCTAGTGTGAGCTGTGATCTGACTCAGCGTCTCCTATGTGCAGGATGAGCATCAGGCACCAGGATGTTGGCAGATCTCAGGCTGGGCCCAAACAGCCCTGGTTTCGTTAGGGCTTTTGCAATGCTTGGATGTGAGGCAGAGCCAGGTCCCAGACGCTGGCTGGGCTGGTGTGTGTATGTTCACATGTGTATGGGTGGGAGAGTGGGAAGGAAGCACATTGGAGAGCTTTGACACATTTTTATCCTTTATTTTAAAAAGAGGGGCTGGGAAGAGAGCTGAATTGGTAAAGTGCTTACTATGCACACATGAGGAGCCGAGCTGGATCCTCAGAACCCCTGTAGAACAAACTGGGGATGGCAGTGGGCATCTGTAATTCGATGTAGTGCTGGGGAGGTAGAGATGGGAGGAACCTTGGGCTTGCTGGCTTGGAGCCTTCCCGATGAGCCCTGGGCCATAGAGACCCTGTCTCAAAACAACAACAAAACAAGACAGATGAATTCTGAGGAATAACACTCCAGGTTGTCCTCTGGACTCTTAAGTGTACGCACACATGCATGCATGTTCATCCATATACAGACTGTACCCACATGCATTTGCACGCGCGCGCACACGCGCGCACACACACACACACACACTAAAAAGGGAGGACTTCATTTCAATGCATGTTCATCCCTATACAGATTGTACCCACATGCATTTGTACACACACACACACACACACACACACACACACACTAAAAAGGGAGGACTTCATTTCATTTCCTCCAAAGTAGAACTTCTTCCTTATAGAACGCTCATAAGTGAATGGAGGAAGTCACTCATGTCCTCGTCTCCTGGTGGCATTCACTCGTACTCTCTTCCAGAACTTTCTTCCCAGTCTTTCTTTTTTTCCCCTCTCTTCTTGTGGGTGTCTGTCATGCAGTGCTATTTCTCTGCAAGACAGGCAGAGAAATATGTGAGTGGCTTTGCAGGGATGGCGCTGAGCAGGGGTCACCTGGTGAGAGCCTGTGAAATGGCTGCCTTCTGAAGTAGGGCTAGCCTGGGTTGAGGGAGCTGGAAGGGTTTAGGCTGTAGTCCTGTAGAGCAGGGTCTGGACTTGTGTTTGTACTGATGTCTGGGAGGGAGCACATGGCCGAGAGTTGTCTTCTAAACAGCTTCTGGAACTTTTCCTGGCAGCACTGAGTCTCTGTGATTCGTCAAAGCCCAGGCCCATGATCATCCTCCAGAGTTCCACCTCTACCCTCACATCCCGTTGTATGACATCTGTGCTGTGGTTTCCCCTTTCTGGTTGGTCTGCTTAAGAGCCAGGCTGGACCACACTGCTGATATCCCAGGGCCTTGGGCCTATTGTTTCATCTCTGTGCCTCATTTTCTATAGCTCTGTGGAAGTGTGTTAGTGTGTCTCCTTTTCTCATCTGTAGAGCTGTGGGAGTATGTTAGTGTGTGAAAGTGTGTTTGCGCTTCTGAGTACTAGGAAGAACACTTTGCATCAGGTAAGTGTGCCACCAAGGCTGGAAAACGGAGTCTCCTCTTTTGTTATCTCCAGCGTGTTCATCATTGTCCCTGTGATCTAGAAACTTCCAGTGTAGAGTGGGCAGGAGTAGGTGCATGGAACACTGAGTTTCCTCCCTGCTGGGCAGTGGCACATGGGGTTGCTGAAACCTGGGAGGGCAGGAGTGGGCAGCCCATCCTCCCCCAGGGACCACAGGGTTCTGCCTGGGGTTCATGCACCTGCCGAGGTTCTTTTTTCAGTAGATCTTGTTGGGTCAAAGTGGGTATCCCCAGAGGCTGACTGCAGCCATTAACTTGCACCTGGGGCCATCCTAGCATGGAGAAAAGGGTAGCTGAATGTGGTCCATGAGGACTGTGGCACTGGAGACCTGCTTCCAGCCTCTACCCACTCTTCTCTCTGGCCAGGGATAACTGCTGGCATGTCTCCCTGTAAGAGAAAGGGGCTTTCAAGGGTTTGGGGGTACCTGACTCATGCTGGGCCCAGAGAGCAAGTCTGAGTGGGTCTCCCTGCCTTGGGGATCCTGGAGGGAGTTATCCATTCATTTAGGAGCAATGAGCCATGTGTCCTTTGCTTGTCTTCCTAACCCACGTGCTCCCCTTGACACCTGTCTCCCTGCTCAGTGGCTCCAAGTGTGAACGTGTCGCTTCTGGATGTGCGGCATGCTGTTCCTGGCTGTGAAGAGCAGGGTGGGACCTTCAAGGCTGGGAGGAGGAGGGGTTGTAGACAGTGGCAACGGAATTGACCTGTGCTATAGCCATGGGGGCACTCGCTCTCTAGCACAATGCTAGCTTGAGCTTGCTGTGTGCGTCCATTGCACAGATGAGAGGAAGCTCTTGGGATGAAGTCCTGGCCCTGCCCCTGCCCATGTCCAAGGCCACATGCTGGGGCAGGAGGACATTGCTACCCTCTCAGGAGCTCCACCCCTGCAACTGCAAAGCTGCCGAGAACGCTGCAAAGTTGAGGTTGGCACTTTGCTGGCGGCTCAGGGATCACACCACGGTGGACCAGGCTAGGTATTGATGTGGAGGCTGCGAGCACCTTGGGCTGTGAACAGCTCAGGCTTGGACACTGCCATGGGATGGACCTGAGGAGACAGTACCAGCATTGCTCACAGGCTCCACAGCCACTCTGGGATCAGAGACTATACTCTTCCCTTGATATGGATACAGGGAGGTGGGGGGCCAAGGTCAAGGGCCTTGGAGTCTAGGAGTCAAGGAGTCAGGACTTTCCAGGGCTCAGGCTGCCTCCTGACTGGCTCACTTGTGACTTGATCAGGGGCCTGGGACTCCAGGGCTTTACCAACTGCCTGGGGTAGACGGAAACTTTCCTTCAGGTGAAGCCCCTGCAGCATGTGTGGCCCCTGTTAGCCCATGCTGTGGCCAGTAGAGATGAACAGAGTAATTTGGAAGTAAACTGGTGAGCTCTGAGTGTGTCTGCTGAGACAAGGATGGAGGAAGAGGATAGGAAGAGCGTGTGTGTGTGTGTGTGTGTGTGTGTGTGTGTGTGTGTGTGTGTTGGTTGGTTGCTGTATCCATTTGTTCTGCAGAAACGGCTGTCCTTGGTAGTTGCCACCCCAGATTTGGGAACCTAGTAGCCTGTTTGCAGGGTCAGGATGACTTGGGATCATCTACCAGTAGATGAGCACTACCAAATGCTGTGTGTGGCTGTTGCAGACCCCGGGCACACAGTAACAGCCTAGCCTGTGTTTGAGTTCGCCTCACTCCATTCCTGATTGTAGATAGTGATACCTGCAGCTGGCAGGCTTGGAGCATCTTAGGGGCAACATCTGGGTGCCTCCTGGGGTCAGGGTCCTGAATGAGGGGCAGTGTTCCAATGAAGCATCCTCCTGAAGCTTGTGCCCTTCCCCTGCCTGTCCTGCACCATAGCCTCTCTAGGTGGTGTGTCAGAGCTCTGAGATCTAATCTACGCGCCAGTCAGATCCCTCTTAGAACATCTGCTTCCTTGTATTTAGTACTCTAAGATGGGTGGCCGTCACTACCTTCTAACTCCAGAGCAGTCCCATCATCCCAGAGTGAAACCCTTTGTCCACAAGCATATACTCTAATCATACTTCCGATCAGCCTGGCAGCTGTGGTTAGCTCTGTGGACTCATTCTGAACATCTATAAATGGAACCCAACCTCCCAGCATCCTTTGGGCCTGGCTCTGTACCCTGCTCTCCATGTAAGGCTTGCTCCATTACGATGTCTGTCAGCTCCGTGTTGGCACTGGAACACATTTCCTTCTGGTTGTCTCAGACAGTGCAGTTTTGACGATGCCAGGACAGCGAGAAGACACTCTGCTCTGTGGTGTTTAGCATGACGAGTTGTGGCAACTGTATGGCCTCGGTGCACCTGTAAACATGAGCTGATCGCTAGAATATCTCTGTGCCCCTGCCAGCCTTTCCCCATGTAGAGTTGACCTGACCTGGCATTTTCTCGCAGTTCATGTCACAGAACCCATCGGTTTCTGCATATGTCCAGTATGGCAGGCGTCCTTTGCTCTCCTCTAGTGCTTCAGCATGCTCATGAGACCTGGGTGTGGCTTTGAGGCCAGTGCACTCCCTCTGTGGTCTTTCTCTTCCCCTGTGGATGTTTGGGATGGATGGCCATGTCAAGGCTGCTTTGAACATGGGAAGCATGTTTCCAACTCTCCTGGTAAGTGCCAGTGTGCCTGGTAGGGCAGGTGGTCTTTGTTAGAGGCTGCCAGATGATTCTGTGGCATGGTGACCCCATCATGTACCTTCAGGTGAGATACAAGCTCCATCCATTTCCTCTTCCCTGCTGCCTTGTCTGCCTCCGCAGATCTTCAGTATTGCAGCCTGCTCTGGGATGCTTGCTCGGACTGGATGAGGAGCCAGTGGCATGGTCAGGAAGCAGGCTTTTTTGGGACCTTGGCTGCTTTGCCTGGGTGTCTCTGCATGGTGAGGCTGACAGGTAGGTGGGTACTGGTGGAGTCGCAAGTTCTATGTGTCTGTTGAGTGACGCGATTTGCTAGTTTAGGGTAAAGGTCTTGAGAGACCAGTCCATGCACACGGTGACTTAACGAGGCAGTGCCCTGAAGACTGCTCAGTAGGCTGGACCCTGTGGGTCCTGGATCTGTCCTGTCCTCTGCCAGTCTCGCTTCAGCTTTGGGTCATGTCCCTTTCTGTCACCCACAGGGTACCATGGTGTCCTTTTTTGCTCCTCCGCTCTTGGGTACTCTCCTGCCCTCATCTGAGAGGACATGAATGTTCCCATGTTGTCCACAAGCTACCTTTGGGGGGAGAGACCTACTTCCCTGCTGTGACTGTGAGGTGTGGTGCTTCTAAATTTGGGCTTCCTCTTTCCACCCATCAAAGGAAAAAGTACAGGGACTATTGGTGTTCAGGAACCTTGCCTGAGGTCCAATGGATTTTGCCAAATGTAGATTAGCCCAGCAATAACATTGGTGTGTGTGTGTGTGTGTGTGTGTGTGTGTGTGTGTGTGTGTGTGTTGAAATACAGAGGCCTCTAGGTACTTCCTGAGGCTTTACTGCCCAGGGATTCCTTCTGCCCTGACCCTGCCGCCTTCCACTTCCTGGCTTCTTAGGTCTCTGTTCTCATCACAAACTGTTCACATGTAAGAGAACTCTGCAGTAATCTGATTCATGGCTTTCCCACTTCTAAAGCAGTTTGTGTGTAAGTCAAGCCCTCTGTGAGTCTCTAGTCTTTCGGCTTCACCCCTGACTTTTAGCAAGAGTTTCAGCATGTGACTTTGGGGACAGTCTTTGAGCTCTGGAGTTGCTCTCGGGTCCTGGGCTCCCTCTGAGGGAAAGCAGGAGCTGCTGGAGACCAGACTCCCTGACTCTGCACACTGACTGCAGACCAGGTGCCTTGTCTCTGTTTTGATCTTGTGGGTGTACTCCCTCCCCCTTATCCTTTCCTAGCTAACTTTGGAAGGGTCCAGCTCTTATTTTGGTCTCCCTAGAGGCAAGACCTGTCTCTGCTCCACTTCAGATACCATGTGGTGAAGTCAGCTCCTGCCTTGGTCCAGGTTTTTATCTTCCAGCTCCTGGATCCACAGGTGCCTGGGTGATTCTGGGCCAGATTTTGGTGCCAAGTCCCTTCTTGGGCTGACTACTGCCTCCTGCCCAGCCTACATCCAGTTGGTGCTGTGGTGGGGGTCTGGTGGGATGGTCACTTCAGAGAGCAGAGCTAGTGTTTCTTTGCTGTTGGGACAGTGTGTGGTCGTCTCGACCCCACATGCCAGGCCACTGTTGGGAGGGCTCTCAAGATGCCCACCAGTCCAGACCATGCTCATGCTGTGCCTGGGTATGTGCGGGGGGGGGGGGGGGGGGGGGGGGGGGGG
>CABHPP010093507.1:0-20285 GCA_902168425.1 Peromyscus attwateri
GTTGTGAGCTGTCAGGTAGCATCTGGGTGGGTCTTGGTGATGCAGCTGTCTTTGAGTCATTTCTGCTCCTGTAAGTGACCCCTTACTCATATTCCTGTAAGTGACCCCAATAAAACTCACTGGTTTACCAAGTTGGCCTTTGTGTCCATACTTCAGTCTTTCGTGGGTTCCCTACTAGGGTGAGTAGATGTGTGAGTTTCAACTCCCCAGGAAAAGTTTTGTCACACAACACCGCCTTGATTAACCTAAGACAGATTAATCAAGACAGTCCCCTGCCAGGATGCCCAGAAGCCCATTTCCTAGTTGGTCCTAGATCCCATCCAGTTGACAACTGAGACTAAGCAATGAGGGAAAGATGGAGGTAATTTTGCTGAGGAGGCGGCAGGTGGGGGGTAAATGGGAAAAAACCCACTAGAGGGCGTCACATGTGTCGGTTGGTGTTGAATAAGGGAGTGGAGATGCCTGAGGCAAAGTCTGAGCTGAGACGAAGACCCCTGGTCACCTAAAGGTAGGGCTGCACAGAGCCTCGGGAGTGGAAAAACCTTGGAACTTGAACATGGCCTGGTCTCAGCCCACACTGTTGGGAGTGCAGAAACAGACTGGCTGGGGAATTATGGGAGGTCCCCCTACCCCTGCTGGAGTGTGTGACTCCAGGGTAGACTGCACGAGGTGTCTTTCTGGGTGTTCATTTGAATATACGACACTTAGGAAGCCCGCTATAGTGGGCGATCTCACTGCGGAGGGTGTGGCCAGCATCTCCTGACTGCAGGCCAGTGTTGGTGTGTTGTTGTTGTTTGTTTGTTTTCTGTATCAGGACACTCTGCCTCTCATCTCTTGTCAGAAAGGAGTGGCAAGATGACAGGGAGAGAGTAACCCAGGCCCAGAGGAGGGAAAACAGGCCTAGAGAATTCTAGAATCAAGCTGGGCAGCCTCTCAGGGCATCATTTGTTTAACGGGCCTCACGGATGTGAGTCAGGGTCTCCTCCAGTGAGCCTCCACCGCCTGCATCAGCAACACCCTCATCTCCTTACTCTGTACCTGGCAGCCCATCTGCTTCAGTCACCCCCAGATGCCAAGCTGTGTCCCCCTTTATTCTCTCACCAGCTGCGAGGGGGCTGCTTTCACTATTTTATTGTATTTCTTATTTTGGCATCTTGACACAGGGTCTCCAAGCTGGCCTTGGACTCATGGCAATCCTCCTGACTCAACCTCTGAAGTGCTAAGATTGCAGTCAAGAGCCATCATGCTCTTTTTGTTGTTGTTGTTGTTGTTGTTGAAGAGATGACCTTGTGATGTAGCTCAGTCTGGCCTCAAATTTGTAATCCCCCTGCCTCAGCCTTCAGAATGCTGGAATGACAGGTGTGTACCACCACAGCTTCAGTTATTTTTGTTTACAGGTAGGAAGACGTCCTGGGAGCAGGTGAGATGGACCTGGGGACCTGCTTCCCTCTACTCCTCCACTGTACATTCTTGACTGGAAGGCTCTCTTTGCCCCACTAACCCTCAGCTACAAGGCAGAAGGGGGCTCCCCTTACAACCCAAAAGCAGTAAATTTATGACCAATAAAGGGAAGTTTGGCTTTGCAGAGAGTGGGCACTGGCTAAAAATACTAGTGGCTTCTTGAAGCACTAAGATGAATTCGTAGATAGTTGACCTCCAACACGCAGCTGGACAGAAATCGGATCGTGACAACCTGCTGTTTGAAATCACTCACTGCACCCCAGTTAGAATCCAGACCCTGACCCTGACTCTTCCCAGGTCTCTCCTCCCCTCAGTGCCCAATTGACCCCAGGCTATGCTGATCTCTCTGAAGTCCCTTGGAATGCCAAGCAATTCCTGCCTCAGGGCCTTTGCACCTGTTCCTCTGTCTCCGCCAGGATGCTTTCTTCGCTGTTCTTTGCCCTAGAGGCTTCTTCACCCTCCATGCCTCAGCTCAAACGTTCCCTCTTCCAGAAGCTTTCCCTGTGTGCCCGCCCAGCTGAGTCAGCACCTGGTCATTCTGTCTCATGGCCTTCTGCTTTTCTTCTCTACCCTCATCCAAGCCACAGGGGTTTATGAATCTGTTTTATGTTTGTGTCCTTCTGTGGGGTGGAAAGCCTGTCCGTCCTCTGCTGCTGGTGCGGTGCTCAGTGTGGGCTAGTTACCCAGAACCTTCTGGGTGATGGATGCTGAGCAAGGCTTCCTTATGTCACTCAACTCCCTCAGTCCTCAAACTGCAGGCTGTGAGGGGCTTCTGCCTCCTGCTTTATAGAGAAGGAAGTGGAGGCATAGATGAGATAGGGATTGACCCAAGGACACAGCCAGTGAGGGCAGAGGAGAGACCAAAATCTAGGGACAAGGGCTAGTCTCCTCTCCTAGTAGTAACTCTGTCCCTTTGTAAGATTAACTGAAGCCAGGTGGTGGTGGCACACCCCTTTAATCCCAGCACTCAAGAGGCAGAGGCAGCCATGTCTTTGAGTTTGAGGCCAGCCTGGCCTGCAGAGCAAGCTCCAGGACAGTCAGGGCCACACAGAGAAACATTGTCTGGAAAAACCAAACCCTCTTACCCACTCCTCAAAAAAAAAAAAAAAAAAAAAGAAAGAAAGAAAAGAAAGACTGACTGAGGAGGTGTTCCCCAGACACTGAGGGAAGGATGACTTGGACGGATGACTTCACGGGTGCAAAGCATGCTGGGTTTGGAGCTAGCTCTCTTCTCCTGTGAGCTGGGGCCTCAGAATCAGAACCTAACTCCAACAAAATGCAAACCCCCCTGAGTGCTGGGCACACCTGAATTCCCAGCGCTCAGGAATTTGAGGCAGGAAGATGAGGCCTTCCAGCTCAACCTGGGTTACATGGTGAAACCTGTCTCAAAACCGAAGGCCAGAGGCTGGAGAGGTGGCCCCACAGCTAAACGCATGGACTGCTCTTACAGAGGACCGGAGTTGGGGTGCCGCACCCACGCTGGGCGGCTCACAGCTGTGGGTCTCTGAGGCCTTCTTCTGCCTTAGACACCTGTGCACACATGCACCTACCCACTCCCACAGGCAAGCACACACAGTTAAAAATAAAACAAATGTGTTTGTAAAAGGAAAAGTGAAACAAATTAACAACAAAAATCAAGACAAGAAAAAAAAAACACACAACTTTCACTGAGAGTGTCTCAAATACAAAAGAGTAAAAAAGAAATCTCTCAGTCTCTGTCACACATACACACACATACAAACACACAGAAAGAGAGAGAAAGAGAGAGAGAGAGAGAGAGAGAGAGAGAGCGCAAAGAATGCAAATGTACTGTATTGTTTCTATAAAGGCTAAAGAGCAAACAATCTGTAGAAGAGAGGACATTACTGCAGAGACACACTTTGGTGGTTGATGAGATTTGAGTTCCCCAGGTAGGAATTTCTGATTTGCTAAGTTTATCTTTACAAATAAGATTCTATACTATGTGTTTTGTTTTTTAAATCCACCAGATATTTCAGAGTAGAGTTTAAAAAAAAAAAATCTGTTGGAGCGCCCTGGGCTGTTAGAAGAACTGAATGGGAGGTGCAGACAGAAATGTCCACCCATTCATTCATTCACTCATCAAACACCTATCACAGGCCAAGCATCCTCCCAAATATCAGAGAAGATACAAACCCGAGGGGAACCCGCCCCAGGTAGGAGGAGGAGGTGACCCAGCAGCAGCACAGTTGAGAGCACCAGTTCTGGGGCCAGAGAGACCTGGGTTCGAGTCCCATCTCTGCTACTTACTAGCTTTGTGACTTTGGGCAGCTCATCCAACCTCCCATTTCCCCATCTCCTTTGCGTCAAGACTAATGGTGTGGGATGCTCTGGGACAGCTGGCACACCTTGGCATTCACCTTTCCTGTGAGGTAGATGGGAGGAGATCTGCCCTGGCAGTTTGAAGTGATAGGAGTTTGGATCCCACACTGAAAACTCTGGGGTTTGCACCCAGGTCAGGGAAGGAAGGGTTTCAGAAAGATCCCTGTGATAAGCATGCAGGGGGCACCACGAGCCACCAGGGTCACCTGCGAAGCCTGTTAAAGTAACCCAAGTAAGGGGTTGGAGATTTGGTTTTTATGGCTTTTTAAATTTTTCATTGTGTGTGCGTGTTCATGTGCTGTGGCTTGTGTGTTTGTGTGTGGAGGTCAAAGGACAACTTGCAGGAGTTGGTTCTCTCCTTCAACCACATGGGTCCTGTCAAGCTTGGTGGCAAATGCCTTTACCTACCGAGCCATCTCACTAGTGTAAGCCCTGGGTTCGATCCCGGCACCCACTGTATAAAATGAGCTTGGTGGTGTCCACCTGTAATCCCAGCACTTGGGAGGTGAGGAGGCAGGAGATTCAGGAGTTAAAGGTCATCCTCATCTACATAGTGAATTTGAGGGCAGCCTGGGCTACATGAGCCAAAACTCAACTAAACCAGTAAAGATCTGAGCAAAGCTGGGTGTGATGGTGCACATCTGTAATCTCAGCACATAACTGGCAGAGGCAGAAGGATCACAGCAAGTTTGAAAGCAGCCTGGTCTACATATCAGATTCTAGGCCAGCAAGGACTACACAGCAAGACCCTATCTCAAAACAAACAAATGAAATCCAAGAGAAATAATAATTAATCAAAGTGAGAGATTAAGCAGTCTGTCCTGGGGTGACAGACAGGTGGGAAAGAAGGCGGCAGATTCAAGAACTACTAGGGAGAAAACAATGGGTGAGAATGGGAGATCATGGGGGTAGGGGTGGGGGAGCCCAGGGACAGCATTCCCTGGCACAGCCACCAGGTGTGATGTCCTCACATGTCCACAACCTGCCAGTTGAATCAGGACTCAGGGGTGCCCTGTTCCGAGTGAGTTCAGGGTAGGACTCAGTTTGGGGAAATCACTGCCTGGATATGGGCTTGTCTAAGAGGGTGTGAGCAAAGTAGGCCAAGGCACCCAGGACCCCAGTGGGGAGGAGGAGGAGGAGAAGCTGGGCAGTTTGAGGAAGCTCGGATGGGAGCAGCCCTGGAGGCTGAGGGTTTGGAGAAAGGTGTTACCATGTGTCATAGATGGATGAAAAGAGGCTGACAGATGAGTCACCAGGGTCAGTGCCCAACAGGACTGTTTGCCTGATGCAGTGGGTGGTGAAGGGTCTTTCTCAGCATGCACAGAGTGAACTGTGGCTTTTCCATGTTCTGGTCCCTGTACCTCCTGGCCATAGTGGTGCACTGTGTCTGGTCCCAGCTGGTCCATGTACAAATATTTTTCATTGCTGTAAAAAAAAATTCCCTGACGGCCGGGCGTTGGTGGCGCACGCCTTTAATCCCAGCACTCGGGAGGCAGAGGCAGGCGGATCTCTGTGAGTTCGAGGCCAGCCTGGTCTCCAAAGCGAGTTCCAGGAAAAGGCGCAAAGCTACACAGAGAAACTCTGTTTCGAAAAACCAAAAAAAAAAAAAAAAAAAAAAAAAAATCCCTGACATGCAGGCAGATCTTTGTGACTTCAAGGCCAGCCTGGACTACAGAGTGAGTTCCAGGCCAGCCTGGGCTACAAAGTGAAAACAAAAAATAAATGAATGAATGAATGGAATGAAATGAAATTCAAACTAGAACCCCAGCCTATGGAATGTCACTGCCCACATCCAGGATAGATCTTCCCACCCCGGTTAATGCCATCTAGGAACTCCAGCATAGACAAGCCCTGAGGCTGGTCTTTTAGGTGCTGTCAAGCTGGCCATCAATGAAAACCACTACAGCTCTGTAAGTGACCTCTGCCAAGCATTCGGGTATTTTTGCATCCACTACAGTATAAATCAGTAAACTGATGCTCTGAGGGTCAGGGACTTGCCCAAGACTGGAAATGGAGGTCGGTTCCACTCCTAACTCCTAGGTGGCAGTCTGGAGGAACACACCCACAACACCTGAACTTGGTGGCTCTCCAACATCCCTCATACAAGTGAACCCCATTTTATATGGATTTAGACTCTGGGGACCTAAACTGCAGGAATTCTAACCCAGCAGGTGTAGGCAGTGTCTGAGAACCTGTATTGCTAACCAGCAGCCAGGTGATTGCCAGCCAGGTGAGGAGGGCCACCCTCGGAGCCTACCCTAATCCCACCCTGTGCCAGGCAGGCAGTGGGGTCAGGCTTCGAGGGGTCTGGACCCGGGAGCTAGTTTGGGGCGATCAGTTAGAGTTGGGGCTGCAGCTGGGAGCGGACCGGGTTGGGGGAGGCACAGGGCGGTAATAAGAAACAACAGGATGTTCTTCTTTTATTAGCCCTGGGGCTGCGCAGCTGCAGGTGAGTAATCAGATTTCTGCGGCGTCCTGTTTTCTCCGCTGCCTGGCGGTTCCTCGACACCCACTCACCTGCCACCAGCCACTGGAGGGAGGGCAGGCAGGAGGGAGGATGGGCGTGGGGACCGCCTGGGTCCCTCGCCCACGCCCACGCTAGCACACCCGCGGAGAACGGTGCACCTGCTGAGCTCGCTGCGGGACGCTCAGCTTTCACTGGGGCTGTAGGGAGGGGCCGCCCACTCGGCAGACAGGCCCCCTGGTTCCAAGCAGGAGCGGAAGATCACAAGGTACCACCCGCAACCTATGCGGTAGGCTTCTGAGCCTCAATTGTGGCCTCTAGAACAGGACATCTCCTCCCTGGGTCGGCTGGTGATGATGTCTCAGTAACCCAGGGGTCAGGAGGAAGAGGCAAGTCTCTAAACTATCCTTGTGCCTCAGTTTCTCAAAATAAGAGTAAGCAACCCTTCTTCAGAACAGATGATGTACTGGCCCTGGTGCTGCACGATTGTAATCCCATCATCATTCAGGAGGCTGAAGCAGGAGGGTGGCGACTTTGAGGCCAGCCTGGGCTACACGTTTAGCCCCTATTTCAGTAACAAACAGAAATAAAACAAAACCCAGGGCAGTAGATGTAGCTCATTTGGTAGAGTACTTGCTTAGTATGCATGGGGCTCTGGGTTCATCCTTAGCATCTCATTAACCAGGCGTGATGGTGCACACCTACAACCCCAGCATTTGAAAGGTAGAAACCCCACGGTCTTTGCACATTCAAGGTCAATGAGATGTATACAGGGAGAACTTATTTTAAAAGGGGGTGGGAGTGGGGGCAGAAGAGATGGATGGCTCCGCTGTTAAGAGCACTGGCTGCTCTTGCAGAGGAACTGGGTTTGATTCCCATCACCCACATGGCGCTCACAATCGTCTGTAACTCCAGTTCCACAGGATTCGATGCTGCCGTTTTTTGGGGCACCAGGCACACACATTGTGCACAAACATACATGCAGGCAAAACATTCAACATTCATACCCATCAAATAAAATAAATAAATCTTAGAAAAAGAGGAAGAGGACAGTGAGTTGGGTGTGGTGGTGCACACCTGTAACCACAGCACTTGGGAGACAGAGGCAGGAAGATCAGTTCAAGGTCATTATTGGCTACATAGTAAGTTCTAGGCCAGTCTAGACTAATTAGATTAATGAGACGTTGTCTCATAAAATATAGGAGATAAACTAGGTGGACACTGGACATGCTAAGAACCATACAGCAGCTGTCACTTGGTTATGGCTATAGTGCCTTCGTCCCTGGGCCTTTGCTCCTGGTTGGCATTGCTTCTTACTCAAGAACACTGGGTTTCCTTTGTCCACATCTCATTCAGGAACTGGCCAGCGTAGGTCAGAACCAAGTTCTGAGAACAAGATTTTTATCTGTAAAATTGGTTACTGACTCCATCCCCGACAGAGCAGAGAGGTCTAAAGACCAACAAGAAAACACACCCAGCACTTTATAAACTGTAATTATTCCTTTTGGATGGAATCCAGAATCCTCCAGGGTTAAGGATTCACTACGAGTCAAGCTGGGGGGCGGGTGAGGAGGGGGCGCTGAGGATGTGGCTGAGAAGGCCCACCTAGCATGCATAGAATTCTAGGTTGTAGGGTGGCTGCAGTGACCGAAAATGGATACAGAGAAGGGCAGGAGGCAGAAGAACTCTGCACTGAATTGAAGGGGGCCCGAACCAGGGCGGGCGATACAGGGGAGTGAAAAGAAACAGATGCGCAAGAACCTTCTGGAACAGAACAGCCGAACAGGAGAATGCTCTGAGCGACAGAAGGTCAAGGTATGGGAGAGGTGGGGACAATGCTAACTGCTTTGTTGAACAGGAAGGGGACAAGGAGAGGTGGCCCCTGAGACTGCCAGATGGACATACGTCCACTACAGCAAGTGCCTGTGTGAGCCAGCCAGCAGGATCACACGGGGAGAGCGGGCAGAGGACAGGGAATAACTACGTTAATCAAGAATCTTGGTTTTGCTAGAAACTTGCTTCAAACTATTTAAGGGGGGAAAAAAGGAGAAAAGTTAAAAGTTAAGCGGCTCCCTTATCTTGGAGTTTCAAGTATGAGTCAAGGCATGGCTGAGTCCAGGGTTTCTAATGAGGTCATTGGGGTGTCTCCTTTTGTGGAACTCTGTCCTTCCAGAAAAGTAGTCATTACCATTTTCTTCTTCTCTTTTTATTTTCTTTCTAAACAGAGTCTTACTATGTAGACCAGTCTGACCTGAAACTCAAATCTCTGCCTGCCTCTGCCTCCATAATGCGGTATTAAAGGTGTTTGTCATTGTACCTGGACAGTCATTACTGTCTTAATCAGAGCAGCTGTGACTATCTGTGACACACACACCCCCTCTGCGCGCCAGGAAGATTGGGCCTGTTGGTCATTAGAGCCTCCCTCTGTCCCACCTTCCAGCTGCAGTTAATTCTATCCAAGCTGCATGTGGTCTCTGGAGGGGCTAGAGTATGCAGATCGTAAATAGTTAAATGAAAGGGTGCGGGGAACTCCATCTATGCAGCTATGAGAGGTCGTCTCCTCATGCTTGGGTGGGAATTTTTAGTGGTAATGGCTGTTTCGGGGTCATCCATATTCCTATAGGTAATTCTTCCCCCATGCTCCTGAAAGTAAACCCAATAAATGCACTGTGCATGCTATGGCACATGTGAAGATCGGAGGGTAATTTGCAGGAGTGGTTTCTCTCCTTCCACCATGTAAATTCTGGGGATTGAACTCAGGTGAGCAGGTTTGAAGTGCCTGGATGCAGAGCCATCTCTCTGGCCCTGGCTTTCCCACCAGTCCTCGCCTTTCTCTAGTCCCAGGAAGGGACGGACTTGTCCACAGTCTACTTACTCACATTTCAGGAGACACAAACCTCCCCCACTAACTCCTGCCAAAATTCCAGAGAACTCTGATTGACTCAACTTGTATCACATGCCCAGACCCCAGCCAATTATTGTGTGAAGGAAATTGGGGTTCTGTGATGGGCCTGTCTGCTCTTATAACAGTGGGGGCTCAGGAGCGGATACCAGCCCAGCCCACTGCAAAGACAAGAATTGAGAGGCGCTGGGGAAACCTGCCAGGATGAAATCCCTGCCCCAGATGTGGTGGTACATGCTTGTAACCTCCAGAGATTGCACACCTGTGAAGCCAGCCTGGGGCCATACAGCAAGACTGTGTCTCAAAACAAAGGGAAAAGAAAAACAAGGTGTGGGGGCTGGAGAGATGCTCAGGGTCAGGTGTTCACAAGAAGGGTCACCAGGGTGAGATGTCACTCGCTGAGGAGAAGCAGAGAGCATGCCAGGCCCGGGGAGGGACCAGCCAGGATTCCCAGGATGGGGCAGGGATGACAGGACAGGGCAGGGGAAGAGTCATGACCTCAGGAAGTCCCATGCCTCCAGCAACTTTAGTCTGCTCATCTGGAGTGTGGGAACATCTTATCTTCAGGCCCATTTTACAAGCAAGGACTTGGTAGATCAGGGCCTGGACAAGAGCTGGGAGGAACAGCTGAGACCTAAGCACTTGCTTCAAGGCCTCCTGTCCATTCCAGGAGCTGGGTCTCTGAAGATCACCCTAGGGAAGGGGGAGCGGGTGTACCTGGGCAAGCATTCAGAAGCCCCCTTGGGTCTCCTGGGCTCCTGTCTAGAAATTCAGTCCCTAATAACCCAAAAAACAATTTCACTCATGAGCATACTGATGCATCCAATTTGTAATGGGGAAACTGAGTCCAGAAAGGGACAAGTAACTGGGTCACCAATGACCTGGGGTGGCCATCATCTAGAATACGGGGCCCTGAGCATCCCGTGTGGCACCTCACTTCTATCTCTGATGTTCTAAGACACATTATGGTGTGGAATCAAGGGCAGCCACAAGGTCTGGAAACAAACAATGTGGCTGTTGGCAGCACACTTAGAAACACACGTGTAGAGTAATTGGGGCCAGCCAGATGGCCCAGTGGGTAAAGACGCTTGCCTCCAAGCATGAGGACCCGGTTCAATCCCTGGAACCCATATGGTGAAAAGAAAGAACCAATCACAAATTTTTCTCTGACCTTCAAAAGAAACACCAAGGATAATTGAGGCACAGACTTCATGGCCGCCCCATAAATGATAGAGTCCCTATTTTATACACGAGAAACAGGCTCAGAGGTATGGGGAGACTGTCACCGGTATCGGTGACTCCAAAACAGTGGTGTCTTGTCCCCACCACAAGCTGCAGTCAGGAAGGGGGAGAGGATCTGCATGTGGAGGTGAGGGGTGCCCGAAGGAAGGGCTGAGTCCTTCCATAAGGGATGGACAGTTATGGTAGTGACTAAACCCATGGCCCCTGTGGTCTGGTGGCCAGGGTCCAGTTCTGATCCGCCATTTCTTAACTCTGTGTCCTCAGGTAATGACTTCCTGCTCCTCTCTGGACCTCAACACCTCATCTGTAAGACAGGGATAATATCTCTTTAGGTGCCTCCAGGGTGCTTGAGAGGGTTAAAGGCAGACAAGGCACATAGCAGGTTAAAGGAATGGCTTAGCTGGTAAATATGAAAGACCTGAGTTCGATCCCCATAACCCATGCTTTTTGTTCGTGTGTGTGTGTGCGCGCGCGCGTGTGCGCGCGCGCTTTTTGTTGTTGTTGTTGTTTTGTTTTGTTTTTGTTTTTGTTTTTTTCTGAGACAGGGTTTCTCTGTGTAGCTTTGTGCCTTTCCTGGAACTCACTCTGTAGCCCAGGCTGGCCTTGAACTCACAGAGATCCGCCTGCCTCTGCCTCCCGAGTGCTGGAGTTAAAGGCGTGCGCCACCACCGCCTGGCTCTTTGTTTTTTGTTTTTTGTTTTTTGTTTTTTGTTTGTTTGTTTGTTTTTGTGTGACAGGGTCTCTCTGGCTGGCCTGGAATTCACTATGTGTATCAGGTTGTCCTCAAACTCACAGAGCTCTGCCTGCCTCTGCCTCTCCAGTGCCTCACTATACCTGCTTTTTTCTTTCTTTCTTTCTTTTTTAAGCTGAACATGGTGGCACAGACTTGTAATCCCGGTGCATCAAGAGACAGACAGATCCCTGCAGTTGCCTGGCCAGCCAATCTAACATACTTGGTGAGTTCCAGGTTAGCAAGAGACTCAGAAACCAAGGTGCGGCCGGTGGGTTGGCTCAGGGGTCAGAAGTACTTGCTACTCAAGCCTGGTGACCTTGGTTCATCCCTTGGGGCCTTTGTGATGAAAGGAGAGAACCGATTCCTTCAAGTTGACCTCTGACCTCCACAAGAATGCTATGGCATGCACCTGTACATACTCATACTCCTCTGTGTATAATAATAAAAAAAATAATAAAAAAATAAAACAGTTAAATGAAAGCCAAGGCGGATAGCCCCTAAGGATTGTTGTCTGGGCTCCACATGCACATCCACACACATGCATACACACCTACACGTGTGTGCCCTTGCACGTACAGGGACATGCAAATATGCACATACACAGGGCAAAATATGGCACATGGTACCTAAGATAACTTGTAAATTTGGCACCGTGGAGACATCCCCTCATCCCCTCATTCATTCCTTATTCCATTCCTTCACTCATTCATCCATCCCTCCATCCATCTATGCAGTGTCCATGCACTGGCCTCTGTTTTGTGTGGCGCTCGGCACTGACTGCCTTCAGGGCCCATCGGCGATGCTGTGAACATTTCCAAGTCCTAGAACTGCCTCCTGGCATCTGCCCCTGGCTAGCAAGGTAGTCTGAGCTTGGAAGGAGAGTTGGGTGAGCTTTGTGAAGCTGAATCCTTGAACCTCCCACGCAATGGCCAGGCCCCTCACTGTGTCTTCAAGTTATGAACTCTTCCTGTCCTGCAATGCCGGGCCTGCTGCTGTGGGCTTCTGGGCCTGCCTCTTTTTTCTTATCTAATACTGTGTGTGCTGGTTGAGTGAAGGGCTGTGTCAAATGCCTGAGCGCTGGTGGCTGCCGCCGCCGCTGCCGCCGCCGCCTCCGCCTCCGCCGCCTCCGCCTCCGCCTCCTCCTCTTCCTCCTCCTCTTCCTCCTCCTCCTCCTCCTCCTCCTCTTCTTTTTGTTTGTTTGTTTTTCTAGACAGGGTTTCTCTGAGTAGCCCTGGCTGTCCTAGAACTCACTCTGTAGAACAGGTTGGCCTCCAACTCAGAGATCCACCTGCCTCTGCCTCCCAGAGTGCTGGGATTAAAGGCATGTGCCACCAGCCACCACCGCAGGGCTGGTGGCTTCTTAAGTAATCCCAGCTAGTGATGCTTCCATGCCAGGAGACAGCCCTGAGTTCACCTTCCTCATAGTGTTTCATTATCTTTCGTTTTCACAGGTGAGAGAGCAGAGAGGTTCAGAGAGACGGCAAGGCCTGCCAGGGTGACAGATCTCAGGAGCCAAAGGCACTGAACCCCTAACCACCACTGACTTCCTCCCTGTTCTGTGAAGTCCCCTGGCCCACTCCCTGGCAGCTGAAGCTGGAGGACTCGGTTCATGCCTCGGGCAGGGGGCAGGTACATCCAAATGATTCCTGTCACCTGGAGGTGGCCCATGACATCCCTGTCAAGGATGAAGCCTCAGACCCAGCTGGGTTGAGGCTCTGTCCTCTCGAGCTTCCTCTTGGGCCCTTGTCACCGGAGGCCCTGGCCCAGGTGGGGTGAGGGCCAACGGGTGACAATGACCGATTTAGAAAGTAAAGCTGCTCCTCAAACAAATAAGAAAGAAGAGGAAAGAAAGCATGGCCTGCCCGCTTCCTGCCCCACACTCTCTCCTGCACCTGGGCCCCAGCTGCGGGTCCTCCAGGCTTGTTTGTGCATCCTGCCTGCGAGCCTCTTCTTCTAGTCCTGGGCCCCTCCCCTGGGCTGGGATGATTGTGGAAATAAACCCCTCTGTGATTGTTGTATTGTCGTGGTCTGGAGCATTGTGTGGGACAATACCAGTAATCACCATACAGGGAGCTTCCTGCATTGCCAGGACCAGAGAGTTACCAGCCAGCCCCCACAGGGGAGCAGCCTGCCAGGCTTTGCCTGGCTGAGGTCTGGAGGCCTGCGGGGCTGGCTGCTGGCTGCTTCCCTCAGCCTGCTTCCTTGTCTGCAAAATAGGGCAGGACATAGAAAGCGCAGTTCAGGGCCCTGCCCGTGGCTGCTTAGCCAAGGAAGCCAGAGTCACACAGGGGCACAGTTGTGGGGCCTCCTAGGAGATGGCTGGGAAATGGACACTAACCCCACAGCCTTGTTTCTACTCACTGGTTGTTTTGTTTATGACACAGAGTCTCATGTAGCCCAGGCTGGTCTTGAACTCTCTATGTAGTCAAGGATGACCTTAAACTTCTAATTCTCCTGCCTCTACCTCCTGAGTGTTGGGATCGCTGCCCCAGCCATTTATGCAATGCTAGGGATTGAACTCAGGGCTTTATGCTTGCTGGACAAACACACTACCAACTGAGCTACACACACCCCAGCCTTGCTATTACTATAGTAAGCACATTGTGTGCGTCATTCATTTTTACCTGCACTGGAACCAAATCAAGTAGAGGCTGTCATCCCTATTTGACAGCCGAGCACACTAAGACACAGGTTTGATCCAGTTGAGGTGGCTAGAAAGCTCAGTGGGTGTTCAGAACTGCCTGGGTCAGGACCTAGCACTGAGGGTCTGACATGTTCTGTGGCCACAGACAAGTCATTTGCTTTCTGAGCTTCAACGCTTTACCTACGAAAACAAACATCTCATAATGCCTACCTGCAGACACTGTGCAGTTCTAAGGGGCCAGGATGGCCAGGTCAGTGACAGTGTGAAGGGAGGTGTGACTCTCCCAGGGGCTTGGCTGCCAACACTAAGGCAGTATCATTCAGATTAGTGTTAAAGTCACAGTCAGAGAGTCAGAGAGGATGCTGAGGGCTGTGCCCAGTTCTCAAGATCTAAATCCTGTGGTTGTGGCCGGCCAGCGATTCCCAGAGGCACCTGGTGAGTTGTGGCTCCACCCACTGGGGCTAAAAAAATCCCCGAGGCTGCCACCGTGCAAGCTGCGAGTCACCTGCTCCAGTTAATGGCAAGCTGCAGTCCCGCTTCCCGTCAAACCCCACCCCACAGCTGGGTAGCCCTGAGGAGCCATTTGACCTTCAGAGATGGGAAGAGGACATTGATTTTGCAGAGGGTTTTGGGACTGGAAAAGATGTTGAGCAGCATACAGTTGCAGGAAGGCCATGAGACCTGGATTTGGGGTTCACCTGAGTTCCACTCATTGTTCGGCCATAGCCTGCTGTGTGTGACTGTAGACAAGTCCCTTGGACTCTGTGGTCCTCAGTTTCCACCACTGGAGA
Source organism: Peromyscus attwateri (assembly GCA_902168425.1). Classification (NCBI taxonomy): domain Eukaryota; kingdom Metazoa; phylum Chordata; class Mammalia; order Rodentia; family Cricetidae; genus Peromyscus; species Peromyscus attwateri. The sequence goes on from CABHPP010093507.1 coordinate 14,578, forward strand.
ATGGGATGATAACACAGCTTCTGAGACAGTGGGTGCTCAGGGGTGATGGTTATGGTTGTTCTAACCTCTTGCTGAGAACACTCAGAGGTGTTCGAAGGTCACGGGAACATAATATAGCTCAGCAGACAAAAGCACTTGCTGCCAAGCCTCTGAACCTAGCTTTGATTCCTAGAGCCCACATGGTAAGAGGGGAAGCCTGGCTCCTACAACTATCCTCCAACCTCCAAACACACATCATGGTGTGCGCATGTCTGCACATAGACAAAATAATGTTTAAAAAAAAAAATCAAAGCTCTTGGGATGCTGTGTTCTCTCTTACATCAGATTTCTCCATTTGCCCACCCACCACATGCTGTCCTTAACCTAGTCTATGCCTTGGCAATTAAGCTCTGTGGGTGATGCCAATGTCTTTATGCTCTGGTTCCAGGAAGGCAGAGGGCAGCTCAGACTTACCCCCCTCACTTCTCCCCACAGGGCTGCCACAGGCGGCCTCTGTCTTCCCACTGCAGCTGCCTCAGGGTGCAGCCTGGGCATGTCTCTAGCCTGGGTCCAAGTAACTTCTGCCTCCAACCAATCCAGAACTTGAGCTGTAGCTCCTAGGATACCAGCCTTGGTTACTCATCCATTCATCAAACTAAAGAAGCTGTCTGTTGGCTGTCCTCTCCCTGGGCCCTGTATTCATCTTGGACTTTGGGGATGGGAGAAAACCCACCCACATTCATGTGCATCTTATTTTTTTTTAAAGATTTATTTATTTATTATGTATACAGTGTTCTGTTTGTATGTATGTTTGCACACCAGAAGAGGGCACCAGATCTCATTATAGATGGTTGTGAGCCACCATGTGGGTGCTGGGAATTGAACTCAGGACCTCTGGAAGAGCAGTCAGTGCTCTTAACCTCTGAGCCATCTCTCCAGCCCTCATGTGCATCTTATTCATTCATTTAGTTAGTTAGTTTTATATGCCACCATGGTGCTCTACCTCTTAGCTATGGCCACAGCTGCCTTTTTATTTTTGTTTGATTTATTTTTTTTTACATTTATTCATTTTATTTTACATATATGAGTGCTTTGCCTGCGTTTATGTATGCGGTACACATACCTGCATTACCCACAGAGGCCAGAAGAGGGTGTTAGATCCCCTAGAATTGGAGTTACAGATGGTTGTGAGCCACCATGAAGGTGCTGGGAATTGAACCTGAGTCTTCTGGAAGAGCAGAAAATGTTCTAAACCCCTGAGCTGTCACTCCATTCTGTTTGCTTTTTCTGAGATAGGGACTCACTAATGTAGCCCTGACTGGCCTAAGTAGATCAGGCTGGCCTTGAACTCATGCCTCCCACCGGGCCCACTAGTCTTTTTACTTTCATGACTTTTTAAGATTTGTTTTTATGTCTGAATGACTATGCCGCATGTGTGTACAGTGCCTGTGGAGACAGGAAGAGGGCATCAGATCCCCTGCAGATGGAGGTCAAGGTGGCTGTAAGTGTCTGACTTAGGTGCTGGGAACAGCTTACAGCTGAAGCATCTCGCCAGCCCCTATTTATCAATTGCCGTAGCTACTGTGTGAGGTTAGAGGACAACTTCAAGGAGTTGGTTGTCATTTGTATTCTTTTTTCATTTGTTTGTTTTTCAAGACAGGATTTCTCTGTGTATTCTTGGCTGTCCTGGAACTTGCTCTGTAGACCAGGCTGGCCTTGAACTCACAGAGATTCATCTGCCTCTGCCTCCCAGGTGCTGAGATTAAAGGCGTGAGCCACCACCCGGCTTGTATTCTTTATTTGTATTTTATGTATATGGTTGCTTTGCCTATGTGTATGTCTGTGCAGTACATACTTACCGGTACTCTTGAAGCGAGTTACTGACGGTTGGGAGCCACTGTGTGGTGCTGGGAGTTGAACCTGGGTCCTCTGGAAGAGCATCCAGTGCTCTTAACCACTGAACCATCTCTCCAGCCCCAGCACTGATTCTCCTGTTGAGGCAGGGCCTCACTTGTTTCTGCTGCTATGCTTCATATTCCAGGCTGGCTGCCCAACCGGCTCCCGGTGACTCTGTCTGCACTTCCCATCTCCAAGCAGGAGTTCTGGGGTTATGGGTGTGTGCGGTCTCTGCATCCAGCTTTTTTATGTGGGTTCTGGGACTCTAATTTGGGTCATCATGTTAGCTTTTACCCATTGGCTAACCCCTGCCCCCCACCAGCTCCTACGCATGTCTTTATTCACTGAACTGACCTCTGCTGTGTGTCTGCATGGGCTAGATGACCAAGAGACAGTGCCTTCCGCAAGGAGCCCCTTGGTGAGAAGGGGAGACAGACACCTAAATAGTTGAACACTATGAGATCAGTCTCCTCCTTCCCTCCCTTCTCCTCCCCTCCCCCTTCCTCTTTTTTCTGTTCGTTCTTTCACTCTCTCTTTCCTTCCTTCCTTCCTTCCTTCCGTCCTTCCTCCCTCCCTCCCTCCCTCCCTTCCTTCCTTCCTTCCTTTCTTATTTATTTTTGAAGCTGATCTCAAACTAGATATTCTCCTGCCTCAGCCTACCCAGTGCTGGAATTACTGGCATATGTATGCTTCATGCCATCTTGTTTCTCCTACTTAAATACCAAGTGTGGAGCTGGGGATGTGGTTCAGTTGGTAGAGTGCCTGCCCAGCACCAAGTCCTGCGTTTCATCCCTGGCACCACTTAAACAATACTGGGTGTGGTGGCCCAGCCTAGAATCCCAGCACTTGGGAGGTAGAGACGAAAGGGTCAGAAGTTCAAGGTTATCCTCAGCTGTTGTGGAATATTACTTTCACTATGTAAAGGTGTGCTACAGGTTCATGCTGCATTTGTTTAATTATATAAACATGTGTTGCTCTTTGACCTTGCCTACCTAAGGCACCTGATTGGTCTAATAAAAGTCTGAACGGCCAATAGCTAGGAAGAAGATGGATAGGTGGGGCTGGCAGGCAGAGAGAATAAGTAGGAGGAGGAATCTAGGCTCAGAGAAGAGAATGAGAGAGAAAGAGGCAGCCAGACAGCTAGACACAGAGTAGGACATACGGAGTGAAAGAAAGGTAAAAAGCCCTGAGGCAAAGCATAGAAGAAGAGAAGCAGGTTAAATTAAGTTATAAGAGCTAGTGGGACAAGCCTAAGCTAAGGCCAAGCATTCATAACTAATATTCAGTCCGCATATCTCTATTTGAGAGTTGGTTGGTGACCCAGAAAGAAAGCCTGCTACATTTGGCATTCCAACGTGGGGACCGTATTTCCACATAGGGCCTGAGAAAGCAAAAAAGAAAACAACAACAACAACAACAAAAAACCGGATATGGCTCCTTTAAGAGGCTCTGCCGTACCACAAGTTAAGTAAAAACAACACGTGTGGGCATCAGCTTCCTAGAGCTTCAGTGATTAAAAGCAGCTCCCCATTAAATGCTTAACCGGACTTAAGGCTCGGCTCTCACAGACCTGAAGAGGGGGCTGAGCCAGCAACTAGAACTATGACAGAGGGTCTAGCTGTCGCTTAGTGGCTTAGGGTTTGGCTCACGAAGTCAGATAAGGCGTCGTGCTGATTTTGAGTTTTTTGAATGCTGATGAGAGAACCACAGCTACCAAGAGACATTGGACTGTAAGAAGGGGCTGCAAATTAAACCAGCCTAGATGCTTTAGGGATGCTGTGACTTTAAAATGGAATTCAGAAAATGTATTGTGTTGGGGAAGAAGTTATGCTTTTATTTCCACGGGAAATGAAAGGCTTTGGATTCCTCCAAGGTTAATAGAGATCATGTTTGATCGGTGGAGACCTCCTGAAAATCTTGACTACAGACATAAAGAAACAAAAAAAAAAAAAAAAGCGCAAACAGAGAAACACAACCCCTGTCTCGAAAAACAAAACAAACAAACAAAAAAAAAAACCTACAAGACAGGTGATGTATATATTAATCCCTTTGCATGGGAACAGTTCTGAAACTGAACAACAAATGTTACAATTAGTTTTCCCAGGATTTGACCATTATCTCAATTTTCTCAGGGTCCCCTAAAGATGGTGTCACCCTCAGACAACAGGAAGCAATCTAAAGAACACAATGTTCACATTCCCAAGAGGTGGGGTTATGGATGTTTGTGGGGATATAGGAATATAGGATAAAAAGACAACTATTCATCTCAAATTTAAAGTTATTTTTTTCTATACTGTATGTATGTTTCTACTCTTGTTTGGGGTATTATGCTTATGCAGCTCATTTTAAAATGTATAATTTAGAAATACAGTTTAGTAGTCATCTATATTAATTAAACTTGTAGTTATGTTAGGCATGTTTTCAAGGTTAAACAAATATATTTTAGATAGATGCTCTTCAAATGCTTCAGAGACCTACTGCTGTGGATATCGCTCTGTATAAATAAAATGCTGATTGGCCAGTAAGTAGCCAGGCAGGAAGTATAGGTGAGACAAGCAGAGAAGAGAATTCTGGGAACAGGAAGACTGAGTGAGAGAGACGCTGCCAGTCACCACCATGAAAAGATGTTAAGGTACCGGTAAGCCGTGAGCCACGTGGCAACTTATAGATTAATAGAAATGGGTTGATTTAAGATATAAGAACAGTTAGCAAGAAGCCTGCCACGGCCATACAGTTTATAAGTAATATAAGTCTCTGTGTGTTTACTTGGTTGGGTTTGAGCAGCTGTGGGACTGGCGGGTGAGAGATTTGTCCTGACCCTGGACCAGGCAGGACTGGGGAAAACTTCAGCTACAACCTACAGTATGGCATTTAAGATGTTTAATAACCTAAGGCTTTTCATGACAGTGAGGCACATCTGGTCCTGGCAGCACCAATCTACTTCATAAAAGGATCATGGGCATCAAAGAACCTCCATATGGAGTTTGCTTTCATTGTGGCAAAGCTAGTCATTTGGGCAAGAAACTGCTCTTGCCTTGACTGCTGACAGAATGCTGGACAAACTGGACAAGCAGGACACAAAGGAGAAAGACTGCTGAAATTTGCCAAGACAAGGTGGGACAGTCCTTCAAAATTCCTGCTTCATAGAAAAGTCTGCCAGATATTCTGCAAGACACAAAGGAAAAAGACTACTGAACTATGCCAAAACAGGATGGGACAGTCCTTCAAAATTCCTGCTTTGTAGAAAAGTCTGCCAGATATGCTAGGCCTGTAGGCAGAAGATGGATGCCCTAATGTTGCAGAGGAACCTTGAGTGACTGTCCAGGCAGTCAGATGTCTCTGTCATTTCTGTAGTTTTAGAAGTGTCTTTCACTGCACTTTCTGTCTACTTGGGTAATATGTCTTTCTGGGGTCTTTGATGGAGATGAAGACTAGATAGTTATAGTTACTGTTTTCCTTAGTTGTGATAGAAAGTAAATTATGTACAAAACAAGAGGAAAGAACGAGGGAAAAAGAGAGGGAGACACCCAGGCCCAGCTAGCAGCCGCCAGACAGACAGAGGAAGCAGGAAAGTAGGACATACAGAATGAAAGAAAGGTAAAAAGCCCGAGGCAAAATGTAGATGAAGAGAAACAGGTTAAATTAAGTTATAAGGGCCAAGTAGTGGTGGCGCACGCCTTTAATCCTAGTACTTGGGAGGCAGAGGCAGGTGAATCTCTGTGAGTTCCAGGACAGCCTGGTCTACAGAGCTAGTTCCAGGACAGCCAGGGCTACACAGTGAAATACTGTCTTGAAAACAAAAACAAAAACAAACAAACAAACAAACAAACAAA
>CABHPP010093510.1:527-23615 GCA_902168425.1 Peromyscus attwateri
GAGGGAGGGAAGAGGAAGGGAGCAGGGGAGGGGACTGAGACATGGGAGAGCAGGGATTACAGGGATTCTGGGAAAGGTGCACAAGTAATGCTCTTTTGTTTCTTTCTTTCGTTTGAACCCAGGGCTTTGTGCATACCACGCGAGCGCTCTACGGGCGGAGTCACACCCCAGCCCCACATTGCCCCTTAGAGACCCTTAAGAGAAGAAAGCTAGTTGGGCCTTAGGATCCCACGAGTAGGTTAGGGCAGACTGCAGATCCCAGAGGGGGCCCCCAGGGAAAGCTCGAGGGACTCTTAGTGAGATATGACCTCTCTGTGTCTCTGTCTCTGTCTCTCTCTGTCTCTCTCTCTCTCACCTCCAATTTTTCTTTTTCAGATTGATTTTATTTTTAACTATGTATATGTACATGTGTGCCAATGTGCACATGATGCAGGTGCCTTCGATAGCCAGAAGAGGGCGTCAGATCCCCTGGGGTTGGGATTACAAGTGGTTGTGAGCTTCCTGACATGGGTCCTGGGAACCAAATTCTGGTCCTCTGGGTAACAAAACATACTCTTAGCAGCTGAACTGTCTCTCCAGCCCCTCCCCCAATTTTCCTTTCAAATAAGGTATCATTAGTACAGGCTGGCTTCAAACTCACTTCCTTGAACTCCAAATCCTCCTGCCTCTACCTCCTAAGTGCTGGGATCACAGGCATGTGCCCCCATAGCTCTAGCCCCTCCCCTTCCATGTCCCCCCTCCCCTTTCCTTCTTAGCTGTTTGCAAGCTGACTTTGGCTCTCTTCTGTGAGCGCTCAGCTCACATCCTGTCCTGGGGTCTTCCTGGCCTCTCCTGTGACCTTGCAAAGGTCTAGGACTCTGGACACAGTGATGTAGCTTTAGTCTTTTGTGTCCTCTTGTCTGCCTTCCCCTTACAAGTGGCTCCTTGTGTCTTAACCAAGCCACCATAGAATGTTCACATTTTTAATGCCTCCCTCCTCGGTGACCTCAGGTCTGTGGGGGAGGAAAGAGGGTCCACACTGGCAAGGAAGGTGCAGACATGGGCTGCTGGCAAAGCCTCCGAATACCTTCGAAGAGCCAAAGGTCCTAGAGGGATTTTTGCTGCCCGCACCCAGTCTGCCAGGACACGCTGTTTGGGTCACAATAGCACCATCATTCCGAAATCTCGAGTCATGTTTGATCAAATCACAGGTGACCAATTCCTGGTTCCTGAAACCAAACCAGGGGAGGGAGGGAGCTCCAGCACAGAGGACCATGTCAGCTTCCTCATGCTACATTGATCACAAGATGCAGCTTAGAGCAGCACACCTTTGGACACCTCTTCCTTCCTCTCTTCCTTCTGAGACAGCACCCAACACTGGCTGGAATCTGAGCTGCAACGGATTATCTGCTCAGGATTTTATAGGGTCGAAACCAAAGCATCTACCATCTGGGCTCTTTCTGGGCTGGGGAAAGACCCTGTTCCAGGCTTTTCAGAGTGACAGGAGGCTCTAGTTCCTTGAGGTTGGGGGGGGGGGTGTCCTGGGTCCTTGCAGATGTCAGCAGAAGTCATCCTTGGCTCCTCATGGCCACTTTGGTCTCTTGGGTCTGCACTACCTTCAGGCAAGAGAGGGGCCAGGTCCTTACTCACTCTGGTCTCTCTGGCTGTCTTTCTACTCCTGAGACAGTTCCTGTGTTTCAGGACTCATGTAACTAGATTAGATCCTGATTACCAGGGTATCCAATTCAAGGTCCATGATCCTTTTAATTTTTAAAATTGTATGCATGTGTTTGCTGGCATGTATATTCTGCACCATGTGCATGTCTGGTGCCCATAGATGCCAGAAGAGGGTGTCCACCCCTTGGAACTGGAGTTACAGACTCTTGGGAGCCACTGTGTGGGTGCTGGGAGCCAAACCCAGGTCCTCTTCAAGAGCATCCAGTGCTCTTAACTGCTGAGCCATCTCTCAGGCCCGTGATTTAATATAGTCTTTTGCCTGTGCCTCTGCACGTCACCGCAGGACCTCTGGCACGGAAGTCCAGCCCTGTTCTCGTCCTCTGCTTTTTCCTGTGTGTCTCAGATACCTTCTTCCAGGATATTCAGTCTCATACTCAGTGGGTAAAGGTGCTGCAGAGACAACCTGAGTTCAATCCCAGAATCCACCTGGTGAAAGGAGAGCGTGAATTCCCTCCTGTTGACTTTTGACCTCCATAGGCACTCCATGGTATGTGTACACACACAAACAAATGTAAAAAAAAAAAAATATTGCACTTATCTGAGACCAGTCCACTTTGAACATCCAAGGCAAAGCCCTGGCTGGCCAACGCTCTGAGCATGCACACCCTGGGCAGGAAAGGTAGAAATGCTGGACAAGACCCACCCCGAGGCAGACCCAGAAGTCAAGGAGTCAGCCCCTGAGACTATAGGAGCAAGCTGTTAGGTCCTGGATATAAAACCCATTACCAAGGTTTGGGGTCATCATCACAACATGCCACCTTCTCCAGGTGTGTGGCAGCGGGGTCTCCTTCAGGTCATTGCAATTCTTTCAGATGTGATCATTCCAGATTTTTGGTCCAGGGCACAGCTGCACAATTGCCTCACTCTAAGCCTCATGGCATTCCTCTGTATAATGGAAATAATAATAATAATTAATAATAACAATAATCTGTGCCTGGCCTGCCTAGTTAGGGCTTCAGGGGGAGCAGACAAGAGAGAGTATGTGGAGAGGATTCTTAGGTGTGTGTGTGTGTACCTGAAAGGCATGCATCTCTGGGTACCTCAGCTCTCCAGCCCACCCCTCATCTCTCTGGCTAACAGAACCATAGGCACAGATATCTGGCAGGCTGTCATGGGAGCAGGGCAGTCCAGAATGCACCTGGCCAAGCTCTGGTCTGAAAAGGCAGCCATTCAAGGTTGGCTTGGCCAGGAGCCGGGTGATGAGAGATAGGGAGCCCTGTGCTCTGGAGGGAAGGAGGCCCATGTGGCCTCAGTGTGGAGCTGAGCTGTCAGCCTGGGAGGGGAGCAGGCTGGCTGGGAGGGGGAGGTGTCTCAGAAGGAAGACTGAGCTAGTGTTTGAGGCCTAGGGGCTGAAAGGCCTCTGTGTGTCCCATGCTAGCTGCCTGGCAGGCAGGGATGTGACTTGTTGGTAGCCAGGGGAGAATGCAGCCTGGGCCCAGCTGTCCTGGACTGGGAGCCCACTGCCCACCCTAGTGTGAATGTATGTCAGAGTAAGTTGGGTTTGGTGTGACAGCGCTGAGGCTACAGCCTTGCAGATCTGCCCGGACTCTTAGGACTCCTTGCAGTATCCACATCCTGTCCTCTTCTGACTGTGGCTGTGGCAAGACTGTCCCTCCTCCCTGGCAGTGGCCCATGCTGGCGTTCATCCCCTGCCCTATCCCATGCATGACTTCCTGGGTGCTGCACACAGGGAAGGGCTCGTCCCTAGCCTCAGTTGTGCCCGCTATGATAGCACAGTTTGTTAAGATGATGGATACTAGCCAATCGAGAGGACGTTTGAAATGGATTTTTTTGTTTGGTTTTTGGTTTTGGGGTTTTTGGGTTTTTTTTTTTTGGTTTTTTGTTTGGTTTTTTTTTTTTTTTTTTTTTGGTTTGTTTGTTTGTTTTTTGAGACAGAGTTTCTCTGTGTAGCCTTGGCTGTCCCGGAACTGTAGATCAGGCTGGCCTCGAACTCACAGGTATCCACCTTCCTCTGCCTCCTGAGTGCTGGGATTAAAGGTATGCACCACTACTACCCGGCTTGAAGTGGACGTTTAAAGGCAACCAGGAGTTCACTCAATTTAGAAGGATGTGATACATTTGAGCAGAAGGAAGGTTGGATCTCAGAAAACCACAGGGAGACAGGTTTGCTGGAGTGGTAGCTGGGGGCAATGTAAGCTATTAAGGGTTTGTGGGTAGTGCCAGGGGTCCTGGAGGAGGCAGAGACTTGAGAACTGGGGATGATAAAACACGCTGCACAGGATACACAAGGGACCTGTTGGGTCCTGAGCCTATTCCCAAGGGCCTGCCAGGCAGGGTTTCACTGGTAAAAAAGCAGCTCGTCATGGGCAGGAACGTATTTATGTGTGTTACTGGGTGTGCAAGTATCTCAGAATTTAGAATATGTGTGTCCATGAGTGTTCTCTGTGTCTCTGAATGTTAGTGTATTCAGGTGTAATTTTATCTTACTGTACATGTGAATGCCTAGATACATGTGTTCACAGTCTGGGTCATACGTACATCTGTGTGGTTTTATATTCATCAGTGTAGGAGTGTGCATTTGTATGTGCCTGTGTGAGGAAGAATGTTTGTGTGTATGTGTGCCCTACCAAAAGGAGCTGGGGTACAGCATCAGGACACAAGCAATACCAGGGACCAACTAGCTATCAGTCCTTCTGCCCCTGCTTGGCCCTCCCTGCCAGGATTCTTCTGCCTTGCTGCACCCGGATCCTGAGTCCTCTCCACTAGTGGCAGCCCAGCTCCACTTCCACTTGACCAACACCCCATAGTTACAAAGCTGTGGGTGGCCTCAGCTGTCCCCAGACTAACTTGTTTATGTTTGAGCACAAAAGGGAACCAGAAAGCTGCCCAGTCCTGGAGGTGGTGTGTCCATCTTCCACTGGCTAGCCCAGGCTCCTCCCCATTCCAGAAAGTGATGTCTAGACAACCTGAAGGAGTTGTCCACACAGTACCGCCCCTTCCTCCTTCCTCCTGGGCTCTGCATCTGAGCGGTTGGTCTTACATCTGAGCGGTTGGTCTTACATCTGAGCCAGAGAGTCCTGCAGGCTTGGCATAAGTGGCAATAGTGGCTGGAACACCTCCAAGGTATCAGTGAACTTCTGAGCAGAGTTTTTAAGAACAGCAGACTTGAGGCGGTGGTAGCTCACACCTTTAATCCCAGTACTGGGGATACAGAGGCAGGCAGATCTCTGAATTTTAGGCAAGCCTGGTTTACAGAGGGAGTCCCAGGATAGCCAGAACTACACAGAGAAACCTTGTCTTGAGGGGAGTTGGGGGACAAAAACCAACCAACCAAACAAACAAACAAACAAAAACAAAAAAACAAACAAACAGAGAAAAAAAAGAATGGCAGACTCCTTTGAAGTTCTACCCTTCCCAGCTGTTCCTGGGGGCTGCCAATCTCAGGACCTTGTGCCATCCATAGAAGGGGAGTTATGACGCAGGCCTGTCCAGTCATGCTACCTCAACCCTGGGATATGCTCATTGGCCTAGAGTTGGGCAGATACACAGAGAGAGACCAGTGTAAGTCCCTCCTGGGGTCCTGTATGTGGACGTGGGGTCGATGGGAGTTGAGATGAGGGGATAAATATCCAAGAACATTCTGAAGCCTGCCTTGTCCTTCTCGTGAAAGGATAGGGTGGCTATAAAGTGTCGGTGGTATTTCTGTTAGATCAGCTAACAAGTTCCTTTTGCTTAAGCGACTTACAGTTGGGTTACTGTCACTGAAAGTCCTGGACTATTTCTTGCCTGAGCCACATGCTGGGTCTTCAGGATGCCAGAGCTACCTTGCCTGGCCATAACATCCCTCATGGTCCCTTCTGGACTTGCACAGCTCCCACCTAGACGTCTTACCACCTGTGTCCATTCCTCTCAAGCTTCTAAAGCTACCCCTGCTTTCTCTAGCACACCTACTGTAGCAGGAATCTTAAAAGTTCTTATTAATAAAATCAAACCTGAGCCAGGTATTGGGGTGAACACTGGAAGATCAGAGAGACAGAACAAGCCACAGCTACCTCACCTCACCAGTTCCTCAGCTGGTCCTGTTTCCTCAGACTGGAAGCCTCTGAGTCCTCATTCAGAATGAATCTCAGCTGAACTGCTGCTAGAAGCCTAAAAACTTAACCAGCCAAATGCTTCTAGTTTCTGGTCTTCACGCCTTATATATCTTTCTGCTTTCTGCCATCACTCCCTGGGATTAAAGGCTCACTTCTTGGGATTAAAGACGTGTGTCACCATGCCTGGCTGTTTCCAATGTGGCCTTGAACTCACAGAGATACATGCCTCCAGAAAGCTAGGATTAAAGGTGTGAGTGCCACCATTTTCTGGCCTCTGTATCTAGTGGCTGTTCTGTTCTCTGACCCCAGATAAGTTTATTAGGGTTCACAATATTTGGGGGAACATACCACCACAACCTACTTCAGTGAGAAAATGGAGCTTCTTCCGCTCTCTGGCCCCAGTGTCCTCCAGAACTACCCCCGTGTTCTGTTTCCTCCCCAGGCCCGTAAGAAGACGCGTCCCTCTTCGGCCCCTTGCTCATAGCTGACCAACAAGGCTCCAGAGTGCTCCAGGCTTCCCCACATTCGAGTTACCTGGGAAGCTGGAGGGCTGTTTTCTCCACAGTTTCCTAGCTAGCTCTCCTGGCTGGCCTTGGGATCAGCACTGTGAAAGCCTGTTCGTGGCTTGGCACTGTAATTTTGGGTTCCCTGGAGCTGGGACAGGTTGCCTGACCTTGTCTACTGGTTCACTTGCTTGTGATCTGCAGTTCTTTGGTCCTGAGCATGCTGTGTCAGAAACATTGAGGGCCATGTGTGTGCCTCTCTACAATGTCAGGATTTACTGAATAACAAATTCACGAAGGGCAGAAGTCTCATTGATGGCATTTCACCAGCTGGTCCCACTTTCCTCCATAGCCTTGGCAATGAAAGCACAAATGCTCTCATTCCAATCTTAATTACTAACATTAATGCATTACATGTCGCATAGTAAATCCATCTATGTATATGGGTTTAGTTGTAAGTTACAGAATAGCCACTAAGGCTAAAGAGATCCCAGCAGGCCTGGATCCCCCCTTTAAGTCAGAGGCCAAGAAAGAACAGAGTGAAGTTGGGGGAGGTGGGGAGGCAGGGAGTGGGACTCCAGAGCAGAGGGTGTCGTCCATTTAAATCTAGTTGGAACTCTTGGAAGTTAAAGGAATTTCAAAGTGGCCTGAGCTAGAAGCTGATAAGGACACAAAGAGAACTGGGGTGGGGGTGGAGAGGTGAGATAAAGCACTGGGCTGGAGAGCCCCCGGGGATACTACTGATTGCTACCACCACAGAGCCAGGCTGCCGGTCAGAGCGGAACTGAGCCTCAGGATTGAGTCTTGCTGCAGGAGTGAGGATCAGGACCAGTCAGAAGGATGAACAGAGGGACAGCAGGTCCAGATGGACAGACAGGCAAACAGAAAGACAGCAGTTCAAGTAGGCTGGGTCAATAGCAGGGAGCCAGCCAAACTGAAGCCCCTGAAACAGTCAGGAGTTCCGTCAGTCCACTGGCACATACACTAGGTGGTCAGTTGACGGACAGGTCAGTGGATCATAGCATGACAGCGTTAGATGCCCGCCTCTAATGGGGTCCAGACGACAGTGTTGTACCATTTCTTCCATCTGGTGTGTTCCTTAAGGTCTCAGGCCTCATTCTCCTGATATGACTATGTCCATGTTCTCACATGGTCCCAGTTTACTTGGATAAATGTACAGGACGACGTCCTTTCCACTTTTAGGAATATGTTATTTATCGGTATCTCGTGTACAGAAGCATTTGTACTCAACATGGAGTCAAAAGCTGCTTGTAAAATAGTGTCTCTCGCCGGGCAGTGGTAGCACACACCTTTAATCCCCGCACTTGGGAGGCAAAGCCAGGCGGATCTCTGTGAGTTCGAGGCCAGCCTGGTCTACAGAGCGAGATCCAGGACAGGCACCAAAACTACACAGAGAAACCCTGTCTTGAAAAAAACCAAAACCAAAACCAAAACCACAATGTCTCTCAAGACACAGTCTGGAAAATACTGCTATAAGCACCATGGAGTGATGCGGCAGGGCACAGCCTGCTGTCAACGTGACTGAAGGAACTTGCGAGAGTACAGCTAGACTCTTAGATGGAAGCCATCCCATGCTCTGAAGATTCTCCTGCTTCCCATCTCCTCCCATCTTACTCCTTGCTTCTGCCTGGGCCCCTACTTACAGAAAAGACCTAGGTGGCAAGATGTACCAAGCCCAGCAACCTCATGAAGGAAGGAGAGAACTGACTCCTGAAAGTTGTCCTCTGACTGCACATACACACACACACACACACATATATACACACATACATATACATATACACATACACCCATAAACATACCACACACACATAATTATATATATACACATAAACACATACATGTACATGTACACATGCAAACACACACACTATATATATATATATATATATATAGAAATACTTAGAAATTGAAAAAATAAAGGGGAGCCAGCCTCCAAGGAAACATGTCCCCTTTGTTCAATTCTAAGTATTTCCCTAGCTCCAGATCCTACCTCACCTTCTCAGGGCAGCCCATCTCTGGGGAACACTGGCTGGAGGAGACAGTTTGCCTGCCAGAACTCTTCCAGTGCTGATTTGAACGGTATCTCTGGGGTCTCTCTGGCCCTTCAGCGCCATCCTGTCCTGTGTCCCCTGTCCTGTGTCAGGTTCTCAGTAGTGGACACTAGCGGCCTACGAGGACCAGTGCTTTCACTCTCACACTTCATCAGAAATCAAGTGTCAACCCCAGATTTACCCACTGCAAACTTCTAGAGCAAAACCCAAAGCAGGCATCCTACCATGGCTCTGAGCTTGGAGGAACTCCTATCGAGATCTGTGCAGGAAAATATGTCAGGGCTATTCTCAAGGTCACCCTGACCAAGAGGTAGCCCTGAAGTCACTGAGGGCCCATCACAGAAAGTTGCAGACCCAGGATAGTGCTTCATGGAGCTGGTCTGGTCCAAGCAGAGGAGTTGTGCCATATTTCTTGACAGGCAACACACCTTCAACGACTCTCTTCCTACCAGCAAATGACCTCTGACCCTCCAGCACTGATCCACTGGCCCCCAGCTGTGAGTGTAGACAGCTGGATCTGAAACCCCAGCTGTGGTTACTTCTGGAGTGTAACACTAACTAAAACTAATTAGCATGCCCTTCAACAGCTCACTGCCGAACTAAAGGTACGGCAGCTGGCTTGGCTTACGAGCCCTTCCGCACCATCGGCTCCAAGTCTCTGCCCATGGTGGCCTCTCTCCAAGGTGCCCAGGGCTCCTTACTTTTTGCTCTCCAGTTCTTTCTAACCCAGGGCAGCCCCCACATTATCCTGCAACAATACCTACCCAGTATGCCCTCTGGTGGGTCAGTGTCTCCCCACATCTGAAGTCTCTGCAGACCCAACAGGAAGGGGAGAGCGGAGCAGGGAGAGGGATCCCCTCTTCCACTCCCATCAACATTTCCTGTGACGCCTATCTCCTCCCACTGTGTTCCCACCCACAGCGTGGGGGGCAGCGGCAGAGTCGTCCGCAGACTGGCCTTGCTCAGTCACTCCAGCTGTCTGGAGACAGTCCATAGCCTTCTGCTCTGCCCTCATGGCTGGACAGGTGGAGGGGGCCAGGCTAAGTGAGCCAACAGTGCTTTTGAGTAGGCTCACAGAGAGCAGGATGAGGTGACTGTGGAAACTGACCGGAGCCTGGCCAGGCACACACACACACACACACACACACACACACACACACACTCATGGACTCATGGACTTAACTGTCATTCATTTCCCCTTTCTGAATTCATCCTAAGCTTCTATGACAAACTGTCTCGACTGACCAGATTTGACAGGAAAACACCAAGTTGACCTTACGCAGCTCCCCTGGTTACTGCTTCCATGTTCCCTTGTGGTCCCAGGATCCCCTGGGGTAGGTCAAACACTAGTGATCATAATATCCAAAGCAGTCCACCTATCAAGCCTCTGCGTGTAGGGGACACTGGTGTCTGCTTCCTCTGCGTCATCTCACATAACTCTGTACTGGCAGGAAACTGAGGTCTCAAGAGATAAGCCACCTGCCCCCTAGTAGCAGCCAGGAAGTGCTCCAACACTCAACCCTCTGGCACTCAAATCTGAATTCACAAGCCCTTACCAGAAACACCTGTGTCCACCTTCACCTAGCACCTGGAGAAAGTTCCACACCGGGTGGGTGAGAGGTCAGTGAGAGGCCAAAGGGCTCTTCTTCATCAGGGCACCTTGTGAAGAGCTGGGACAGAGCACAGGCTCTTCTTCCTCAAAGCCACAGGTATAGGGAGGGTGAGAAGAGAGAACCCCAAAGCCTAGGCAGTGCCAGGTGTGTTGGCACATGTCTGTAACCCCACCGTTCAGGAGGCTGAGGCAAAATGATCTGCAGTTCAAGGCCAGTCTGGACTGCATGCCAAGACCCTGACTCAAAACAAACAAAACACAACACCCTGGGTGGTGGAGTAACATGGGGATAGGCAGCCAGTGCCAAGCAGGATGATGAGGACCAGTGACCTGGGACCAGCAGGACTGCAGTGACTCCTAGGGGCAGGCAGCCAGGCCAGGGAGACTTAGGCTTCAGGCCAGGGCTTCTTGGGAACTTCAAGAGGGCATTGTCTCAGGATTCTCCTCTGAAATTAAGTCCAGAAGGCCCGTCATCCTTTCTAACTGGATCTTACAACGTTCCAGAAAATTCCACCGTATGTTTAAGCACATAGCCTAGCCCAAGGATCACTAAGGGGAAGCCAAAAGGAGTCTTCAACCTCGGGACTCACAGGAGCTTTCTGGTCTCCCTTGTATTCCCTGGGGAAGGGGGACTCACAGGAAAGTAGTTCTCTGTTCCTACTGACTGAAAGAAATGCCAGAGGCAGGGACTACCTGCTGAGTCAGGCAGACCTCCTGGGCTTGGGTATTTATCCATAGTGTTAGTTCCTTCCAGTCTGCCTTGGCGGAGCCTGTTACATCAGCACCCCAGAGCCTGGGCCAAGATGCCCCCTCCCTCCCTCTACTGTGACTGTGTGTCTGTCGCACTCCCAAGAGAAAATGGTGTGCACACAGCAGATTAATAAAGGCCTGGAGACAAGGCGGGGGAACGGTATGTGAAGGGGGGTACGTTAAGTGAAAGATTTGTTGGCAATACAAGAAAGGAGGTTTTTGTTTGTTTTGAGACCGTCTCACTAGGGAGCCCTGGCTGGCCTGGAATTCACCATGTAGACCAGGCGGGCCTCAAACTCACAGAGATCCACCTGCTGGAATTAAAGGCATGTGCGAACACTCTAGCAAAAGAATGGAGTCTTTGCAGAGGCAAATGGGCCTCCTATTGGGGGGTGGTAGTGGAGAAAGAGTGGGGTGCCCAGAGCCTTCCTGGGTGATCTGGGCTGGCTGGGGTCTGAGACAGGCAACCCAGCCTCCTCCTACCATCATCTCCTCTTGTGATGGCCGACAGGCCTAAGCGACCTGGGATGGAGAAAAGTAAACAAGGCATAGAGAAGGAAGCATTAGGGAAGACAGCCTTTATCCGCCTCCCTCCACCCTACACACACCCGGGACTACTTCAGAAGGAAGCAGCCAGGCCGCTAGGCGCCCGGTGGGCGTGGAGGTGGGCGGCGTCCGACGTCCCCACGTGTCCCGGAGAGGAGAGGCAGGCGACCCCGTGGAGGCCCAGCGGGGAAGTCATCGCCTCAGGATGTTGGTGATCCTCAAGGTCTCTGAGATTCCGTCTCTTCCCCTCGCGATCTTGCGGGGCGTGCCTCTGAGCTGACCTGACCTGAGCGTAGTGGCTGTCCCCACGGTGAGCCGGGACGCGAAGGGTTAAGGTACCTGGGCCGCCGCCCCTGCGGCCCCTCCTCCAGCCGCCGGGAAAAGAAAGTCTCAGCGGGGGAGCGCCCGGGTCCCGTCCCACCGACCACGGCCGCGGCGCCCAGAGCTGTGATCCGTGCGCCCCGCTCAGCCGCCCTGGACCGGGCCGCCATGTCTCTGTGGTGAGTCGGGGTCCCTGTGGGGCGCAGGGCACCTCCGGGCTTCTCCTCCTCCCGGGACCCCAGACCGCAAGGGATGATGCCCGCTGGATGTCGTGGGGCGGACCTCAGTTTCCCGGGGCAGCGGGGGTGGCGGGAGATGCGGAGCGGGGCGCGGCGCCAGAGCGGCAGGTGGGATGTGGGAGATGCGGGGCGCACGCTCGGCTCCCCGGCCGCGGCTCGGGCAGCCGGTGTGCAAGGTCTCGAGGCCCCGGGGTCCCATAGAGAGTCGCCCCCCCACACATCCCGAGACTCCTCCGGTCCTTCTTCCCTCCTGTGGCCTCTCCTCCGAACCCTCAACCTCTCTCCCTTCCCGGTTTTGCTTTTACAAACGGAGTAGACTGATGCATGCAAGCAAGGTGCCCCGCGCCGCCGCCCGGCACTGGCCCTTACCCGGACCCCGGAATTGGGGCTTGGAGCTTCTTTAGAACCCCGAGGGCTGGAGTGCTGGGTCCGAGATCCTCTGCTCTGGTTCCCAGGAGGGTTCAACCTTGGATCTCACCACCCAGTAGGGTAACTCAAGTGATTTCTGCTTTTCTCCATCCAACCTGGTGGCCAGAGTCTCGGAGCCCTTGGAAAAATCTCGCTGTATGGAGGTGGGGGCTCAGTCTTCACTCACCCTGTGCCTCCGCGGCCTTAAAACCTGGGGGTATCTCTACCTGCTTCATGGCTCCTTGGCTCTTGTACCTCCTGCCTTGGAGGTGAGAGCCATCTCCCTGCTGCCCCAGCCCTGGAAGGTCACTCTGCCGACATGCTCTTTCCCCCAGTGTGAGCTAAGGAGGGAAGTTTTAGGGGAACCGGGCACAGGCCGGATCACTCCTGAGAAGAACTAGGATTTCTGCCTCTGAAAAGGGTGTAGTGGGGTTACCTGGGCAGGGAGGGTCCCTAGAGAGTGGATTTCCTTCCCAGAGCTGAAGGGCTGGACACCTCATTTCTCCTTGTGTGATATTAAGATGGGGGGAAGGGGTCATGATGGCATCCACTTCCGTAAGTGTGGCTCATTTCTGTTGAGTTGGCTGTGTTGGGGGATAGTAAGCCAGAACCCACTCCCCACTGCACTCCACAAGGGGTCTCCCCAAAAGCTTCAATGAAGGTACTGACTTTGCCTCTCACATTGACTGGTTCAAAGTCACCTGGTGATATACTGTCCACACACATAGATCTGAACTAGAAATGAAAACTGGGAACAAGGCGATGGACAGAGGTCTCTCTTCCTGGTAAAGTGACAACCTTTCCCTGAGTACAAGCCTGGTACTTTATCTTGTGTTCTGTCCTGTTTTTTTTTTTTTTTTGGGGGGGGGGGGCGGACAAGTATCTTAGAGAAATTAAATGACTCCCTTCCCAAAGTCATTGGTTTTGGAACACTAATAGCTGATTCTCAGAGCTTTTTGAGTTGGGAGGTTAGCCTGAGAAAGGAATCAGGATCCTCTGACCTTCCAGGAAGTGGAGTCCACTGGCCCATCTGTGGCCACCTAATCCTCGGGAGTGCCAGCTCACCCTCTTCTCTACCGCTCCTCCTAGGAAGAAAACCCTCTACAAGAGTGTGTGCCTGGCTCTGGCCCTCCTGGTGGCTGTCACTGTATTCCAGCGCAGTGTGACCCCTGGCCAATTTCTGCAGGATCCTCTACCACCCACACCGGGGCCACCCAAAACTGGAAATGTAGTCAACTCCAACAACTTCTGGAAAAGTTCAAAGGAAGTAATGGCTCCCACCCCCGTATCCCCTCAGGGACCCCAGACCTGGGATGTGATTGCCACTAACTGTTCTATCAACATCAATCTGACCCATCAGCCCTGGTTCCAGAGTCTTGAGCCACATTTCCGGCAGTTTCTGTCCTACCGCCACTGCCGCTATTTCCCCATGCTGCTGGACCATCCAGAGAAGTGCGAAGGTGACATCTATCTGTTGGTGGTGGTCAAGTCAGTCATTACACAGCATGACCGCCGCGAGGTCATCCGGCAGACCTGGGGCCATGAGTGGGAGTCAGCAGGCCAGGGCAGGGGTGCTGTGCGCACCCTCTTCCTGCTGGGCACAGCCTCCAAGCAAGAGGAGCGGACCCACTATCAGCAGCTGCTGGCCTACGAGGACCGTCTCTATGGTGACATCCTTCAGTGGGACTTCCTTGACAGCTTCTTCAACCTGACCCTCAAGGAGATCCACTTCCTTAAGTGGCTTGACATTTACTGTCCCAATGTCCCCTTCATCTTCAAAGGTGACGATGATGTCTTTGTCAACCCCACCAACCTGCTCGAGTTTCTGTCTGACCGGCAGCCCCAGGAAAACCTATTTGTAGGTGATGTCCTAAAGCACGCTCGGCCCATCCGCAAAAAAGATAACAAATACTACATCCCCACCGTCATGTATAGCAAGTCCACCTACCCGCCCTATGCTGGCGGTGGGGGTTTCCTCATGTCTGGTAGCCTAGCTCGGCATCTCCACCATGCCTGTGACACTGTGGAACTCTTCCCTATTGATGACGTTTTCCTGGGCATGTGCTTGGAGGTGCTGGGGGTGCAGCCTACAGGCCACGAGGGCTTCAAGACCTTTGGCATCTCTCGGGTCCGAGGCAGCCGTATGAACAAGGAGCCCTGCTTCTACCGTGCCATGCTTGTGGTACACAAGCTGCTACCCGCTGAGCTGCTGGCCATGTGGGATCTGGTGCATAGCAATCTCACCTGCTCCCTCAAGTTCCAGGTGCTCTAATGTTGCTGGGCCACCAGCACCTTTGCCCTCAAGTCCTTGGGGTCCTGGGATGGAGCTACGGTGCATGGCAGAGTCTTTGGTCCCAGGTGGAAGGTGAAGGGTCTGGGCCTTCTGTGCCCCTGGGTGTGGTGTGGTACAGAGAGCCAGAGAGGAACTCCCAGAAATTCCCAGAAAGTGAGGCCCAGGAACAGCTGGAACTTCCCTGACTGGAGGTCATCTGAGGACCTGGATCCCTCCTAGCCTAGGCCTGTAGCCTGGCCCCTCTATCCTGGTAGGAGACCCTGGTGGCCCCTGCAGGAACATTTGCTCAGGTACCTGGGCTAGGCCTGGCCAGTGGGTCTGTGGCTGCCTCTGGTCATCACAGAGGAGTCTCTTCCTGTGAAATGCCTCGGCTCCCTGAGGGCCAGGCAGCCTTTGTGGAGCTCAGCCCTGTGCAGGTCCACAGGTGTCCCCTCGTCCATACCCCTGGATCTCCCAAGAGCCGAGCCCCATAGGTTTTCAGCACAGCCTCAAGCTTGCCTGGAGTCTGCTCCAGTGCGTGACTCCTGGCTCTGTCTTCTCTTGTCCAGAAGCCTGACTGGCCACTCCGACTACCTCAGCAGTCCTCTAAACCTCAGTGTGGGCTACAGCCCCACCCTACACCCCGACACAGGGCAAAAGAGCAGTGCTCCTGGCCCCCAAGGCACAGCGATACCTGACTGCAGCCCAAGCCAGGTTTCACCCTTGGACCTCACCAATACTGACTCCCTGGCCAGAAACTGGCCTGTTTGGTCCTAGATGTTGACATTTTTCTATTACTGTGAAGTTTTATTTATGAAGAATTGGAAGGAGACAACTCCAGGCCTTGGGAGGTGGTCAACCCTCTTCTCTACACTCTCCTTCAGCAGCCTGGGTCACCATCTAGCACCTTTACCATTCTCCCTTTGCCTTTCAGTCCCACGCTGAGCTCTCCCCACTGATCCTGGGGCCTACACAGACTATTTCCCCTGTGAAAGAATGCCACCTCCCACCCGGACTGGGGTCACCTGGAAAAGACTGTGGCATCATTAGTTTCTCAATAAAACTGGACTGGTTGCTGAAGGTGTCTGAGCTAGCTGGTTCCTTGGTCTTGGCTAGTAGATGTGTAAGACCTCCAGAGGGCCCTCAGAGGAAGGGGAGAGCAGTGGTGAAGAAGCCTACAAGCTCTAACACTCAGCTGTTTCAGGTGACCACAGGGACAGCTGAGGCCTTGCCAAGGTCAGCCAAGGTCAAGGCAAAAGTTCAGGCCCAAGGCTAGTGTTCTGGTGGCCCTAGGCAGGGCACACAGAGTCTAGTGGGCTTCCTGAAGTCCTGTGCAGTCAGCCTGGAAGCATTGAAGTAGCCTTTGGTGGAAGGAGAGACTGCCATGCGCAGGACCTTCGCCCAAGCTGCGGCCAGAACAGGATCTTCTGAGACAGTAGCAGTGAGCAAGTCAGCTGTGCCCAGCTCAGGGAGAGCCGCCACAGGCCCAGCTACCCAGACCCAAGTCCTAGGGACAGAGAGGACAGGGCTGCTACTGTTTCTCCCTAGCAAAGGTCTTCCCGCACTCCCCTTTGTCAACTGGCTACATCATGTGCAGAGCTTATTGCAAAATGCATGCCTGGTTCCCAGAAGTTAGGAATGTTGAGATTGCAACAGTGCAGGACTGTTTTGTGGAGCCAGGGCCTGCAGGAGGCAGAAGGCACCTCTATTTCAAAGCTCACAGACACCCGCCTACCCTCAGATCAGCACTGGAGAGACAATGGGAGACAGACACAGAAGGGCCAGGGGGAGGCTCAGGGGTCGTGTGTGGAGCCACCTCTAAGGACTAGGCAGAGGGGTGGTTGGTTGTGCAGCTAGGTGCCAAGCAGGCCTGAATCTCCAGCCTTAGAGGTTTTAGGAAAGTGTCTGGAGATGACCCTGAGAGCAGGACAGCAGAGCTCAGTAGTCCTGAGGCCCCTGCACACTGGCTTACTTTCTCTCTGGTCCTGTGGACTGACTGGGAACTCTCAAGTGGAAGTAGCCTGCCGGCATTGTAGGTCTTGAGTGCTTCTGAGCTTGCTCAGCCTTGGCCAGAGTGTGAGGCTTTGCTTCCAGCTAGCTCCCTTACTTGGGCCCAGGGCTTGGCAGGCAGGTGGGAGGCCAAGGGGGGGAGGGGAGATATGCTCCCACCCCCCACCCCCCAGCACTAGCCCTCACTGAGCCTTGTATGTGCTACTTAGAGGACTAGAGGATGTTTGCTGTGGTAGACTGGAATTTGGAGGAGCCGCTGAGGGGGGCATAAGAGAGAGGTGCTCTGCTGAGTTTGTTAACCAGTCCCCATTCTTGGGTCCAGAAGTGATAGAAACACATCATACCTAGGGCTACACAGGCTAGGCTTAGGACACTCACTGCAGCTCCTATCAAGAAGAGCAGGTTAGGCCTGTGACTCCTGGAACAAAGGAAAAGCACTACTTTTATAAGAAAGCCCCCCCCCCCACCCCTGCCGCCAACAGTTCCCATCCTGGTTATCTGAAAGAAGAAAGGGATTCAGAACCGGTATTGTCCAGTGTTGACTGGTCAGTGTCCAGTTCTCCATACAAGAATAAGAGATTTTAGAAGGGATCCGGTCCCAACTGGTCAGGGGCTGAGCAGAGGCTCATGCAGTTAGCTCTGACTCTCAGGGTCAGGCATGTTCTCTGGAGACTGCCTTTACCCTACATCTGAGAGAATGAATGGTTGTGTTTCTTAGCTCGAGGCTATGTGTTGGCCCTGGGTCACTGAGTCTGCTGAGAGGGCCAGCCCACCCAACAGGATCCTCCCTAGCATCACACGGGTCTGTCTCTCTTAGGGCCCCATCTGTTTCTAGTCAGGCTGCTGTCTGCGAGGCTCTGAACTATAAGAACACATCGGGTGGACGAAGGTCCAGACCCCACCATACGGAACACGATAGGAATTTAGCCCCAAAACTATATTCTGGAATGTTCAGAACGCCCAGCCTGCTGCAGCCCTTGTAGCCATCCTGCTCTGTTGCCCTGAGCTCTTTTCAGTTTGCCTAGTGAGTGTGTGAGTCCTCAGCCTTCTCCATCCAGGTTGCCTCTAAAGACACCTTTATTGCTGGTCATTTGGGGAAACAGGCCTAAAGATAGAGGTTATTCTGGAAGGTTCAGACGTTTTTCACTAACGTCTTGTTTTCCTAGTAGAGAGGTGTGTCCCATCACCAAGGTTGCATAACAAAGGACAAGAAAAGTCTACCGGGTTTAATTAAAGTTTCCTTCCCAAGACAAGTCTCAAGTACCCCAGGCTGGGACAATGGAGGCAACATGTAAATCAGGGGAAGTAGAATTGTTCTTTAGTCAGAACGACTGGGGGGCTACAGTCTCAGACTGAGCGGAAGTGACCTGGGGGTCTTGGGGCTTTATGAGATGTGAAAGGGGGAACTGGGATGGAAGAGTCCATCTGCAGGGCAGTCCACCCCCTACCCCCCAGCCCCCACCCCCGCGCAGCCTGGAAGTGGTAGATACCAGCAGGTTGGCATATGCATCTCCTGACTAGAAACTTCCACGAGTGTTAGTCAGCTTTCCTGTCCAAGTTCCTCAGTCCACCTGAGGCTCTTAGGTAACTGACCCGTTAACAGGCATGTGCTTACCCTGCCAAGTTAATGCGGCGCTGAGGACTGAACCCAGGGCGTCAGGCTTAGGCAAGCGCTCTGCCGTCTGAGAAGTTTTCAAAGGATCAAAAAGTTTCCGAAGAGGGGGAGCCTTCAGAAATACTGACCGGAAAACCAAGGAAGACTGTTTTTATGACCTAACGGTAGTAGACTGAGCTGGGAGACCCAGCAAGGCCCTCCTCAGACTCCTCATGGACTGTGAGTTAGCACGCCTGTTCCCAGGCATAGGTTAGGACCCTCTGTGGTGAGTCCCCCAAAGAGAAGGGAACAAATACACTACAGACTGTTATGGCTTACTTCAGGGAAGGAGGGCTCTACCTTCAATGTCCTTTAGTTCAGCGTGACAAAGGACCGGTGTTTACTCTCTTTTTCTGGGTGGACGTTAGTAATAATTGTGGAGCCCGGTCAATATGTCTGGCGCTGGGAACATTTTGCATGTATAATCGATATGACTTTGGCTTTAGTAAAATAGGTTTACATTTCGATGTAAATTCTTTTATATACCCTTGTTGGGGAGGGATCCAAGCGCCGTCTTGGACCTTACTCCCGGATTTCCTTTGCGAAGTCTCCGCAGGCAGTTCCAGCTGTTCGCTATCGCGCCACACAGCGGCGCTGCTGAGCGGACCTGCGCAGTACGGGGGGGGGCTTCTCAGGCCACGCAGGCTGCAGGGAAGCCTGGGCTTCAGGCATTTCAGTATCCATCTCTTTCACAGTCACCCTCCGCCATCCTCCACCAAAGAGCAGTTGGATGTTGAGGAACTGGGTCCAGGGGTTTCTGGATGAACTCCATAAACTCCTTCATACAGTAGCAACGTTCAGGCTTTTGATGGCAGGAAATTTTAGTCAGTCCCCAAACTGATCTGGGAGAGCAATAGGTGTGTGTTGTGGGGGAGAGTTTCCTTACCAAGGACAGAAGGCTTCAATAGCAAAAAGCTCCTGTCCTTAGCTACCAGCTTTGTATCCAAAGGGGACTTGAAAAGGGGCAAAAGGCCGCCCCGCTGTTACCCAGAGCTGGGCTGCCTCCCCCGGCATATTTGCATAACTAAAGGAGACCACTTAAGGAATCCTATCCTTCACAAAGGAAACCTGTTCTAGGTGTAGTACCAGGGAGTAGGGGGAAGCTTCTGGAATTCCGTTCAACACTATATTCAAAGGAAGAAATGGAGGTCTCGGGAGGATCCCACAGCTATTGTGTGACAGGGATCGCCTGGAACCCTATGCTCCCAACCCCTCCTCCAGATCCTCTCCCCCAGCATCCTCCATTTTCCTCGCAGACTCTTAGTGGTAATGTGTTTGCTTCTGTGTGAAAGCCTACAGATTACCAAAACCTGTGGTGTCCAATGAGTGATGAGTTTTGGAGAATCTCAGAAGCGTGGAGCCTTATGGGGAAAAAAAAATCAGATAATTATTTAAATATTCTGACGCAAGGGTTTTCTGTTCCCATGAATCCCTGGCACTGTCTGAAATGTCTGCACCAAGTCACATTTACTATCTGGAGCCTCTTTCCACACTTTAAAAAGAATTGCTATTACGTTTGTTTATTAATGGGAGGGGGTGTGTGCATGCCGTGTGTGGATGTGGAGTCGGAGGACAGTAAGCTCTGGCCTTCCAGTAGGTGGGTCTGGGGATAGATAGGACTCCCGTGTCAGGCTTGCTCAGTCATCTGGGCTGGCCCCCCTCTCCCATGCTATCTAAGCTGATGACTGTGCAAACTGCCCAGTCTGGGGAGCAGTTAGGTGGACTTCTCCCTCCTGTGGAAAAACCAGTTTTCCTCCGTTTGCAATTCAATTCTTTCACTCTGTAGAAATGTGTGCTGTTGAATGGCTCCTTTAGCTGGTCACTGCATCTGTCTTGTCCTCCTGTGACTAAAGTCCCTAACACACGCTCATTTCTGTGTCTGCATGAAAGTCACGAATTTGCCTTCCCGTGGTGATTAAACTACTGTTTTCTTATTTAAACAAAACACCTATGCATGGAGTGGACTGAAATTTTTTGCATCTATTTCTGATACAAAACTGGAATTGTGGGAAGATGGGAGATAGTTAATTCTTAAATAGGTAGATAGTTAGAGAGATAGGTCTGAGATGAGATCACACTGATCTCTGAGTACTTGCACTTTAGATGAAGATGGGCCCTTCACAAAAGAAGCCTCCTCGTTGCTAAAGCTTTTTTCCACTCCCGAAGGCCTCTGAGCTAACTCCCAGCCAGCAGGATAACTCCCTGCCCCATTCCCCGGCCAGCCATAGATAACCCAAAGGGTGGGCTGGGCTTGGCTGACTCCTTCCGCCTCCCAACCGCATGGCTGGCCCCAGATAACCCGCGAGGTGGGCTTGGCCGGTTTTTAAAGGTCCCCACCCCTCTCTTACTCAGTCAGGTCCCTGCAGACCTTTAAAATGACCCGACGGACTAAATGTACCGTGCCTGGTCCAATTTAAAAGGAACCCACACCCTATTAGAAAATATATAAATCCAGAGCTGGGTGTGGTGGGGCACCCTTGTAGACCCAGGATTCAGGAGGCAGAGGCAGGTTTATCTCTGTGGTTTCAAAAAACCAATCTGGTCTACATAGTGAGTTCCGGACCAGCCAAGGCTACGAAGACACTGTCTCAAAAAAAAAAAAAAAAAAAAAAAACAGAGAGAGACGGAAAAACTTGGACTACCTGGGAGCAGATTCTGCTTCTTCCCATCCCCCCCACTCCCCTCATTAGGCATGGGGTTCTGCCTCTGCAATAAACATCTGGAGGTGGACTGCAACTTTCACGTCCCATAATTCTTTACCTGACAGAGTAACGTCCTGGAGAAAGGAGAACTACAGGACGACATAAGCTTGGAAGTAAATTTTACATTCACTATTGTCCCTTCAAAGTCAGGCAAGGCGTATATTTAGTCTTTCATGGGTGACCTGAGTCTCCCTAGGGGCTTGGAGAAAATACTGGACCAGGCCATAAACCGGGCAGATTAAAAAGGAACTGCAGGGTTAGGAGTGGGCCGGACCTGGGCTGCTGGTGCCCGCAGCATCCTGGCAACACTGAGGGGCAAAGATTTACTGACCCTGCAGAGCAGAAGACGACCTATCTCGAATCATCTGGATTTCCCCGGCACGGCCCAACCTACTGGAATGCCCGGAATTCCTTCCCGGTCCTGGGCTCTGCAGGCCTGGCGCCTGAGTCACCGGCGGCAGAAGGGTGCCCCAGGTGGTCAGGATCTGGGACCCTGCTGGGGACAGATGGAGGGCCCTGATCGCCCGCTGGATCCCGGAGAGGAGACGGGTCGCGGCGGCGTGTGCGCGTTCCAAGCGATTGACTCTTTGCTGGGCACCAGTGGTGTGGATGGCGAGGGCGAGCGGTGGTCCGATACCCCTGGGAAGGCTGGGGGCGGGGTCCCCTATGAGTACCAAGGAGCAAGGGGTAGCAGGCTTCCCCCACCACAGTAAACCCGAGAAAAGGCTGGGAGCGCCCCCTGTTGACCGCCTGGACAACGGGAGCTAGAGTCTAGCTAAGGACACTTTGGGCCATTGCAATCTGGAATTTAGTATCATTTGAACCCCTAAATTATCAGTGTTTCAGGAGAGCATTGTGTGCCTCAGTATTGGCTTCATACCAAACAGGTATCGGGAATTGACCTCTGACAGTGAGCATGAAGGAGCTCTTTGCATAACGGGACTGTGGAAGAAATAAGGTCTCCATTGTACCCGGTTTGTACCGCAAAAGCTCGGGCTCCAGTAGTTGCAGCAAGGCTCTGCCACCTGCCCCAATGCACCAACCAGTTAAGAGTTACAGGGAAGGTGGGGCTGGAGGCTCAAGCTTGGAATCTTAGCGCTTGGAAGGCTGAGGCAGGAGGATCCCATACAAGTTAGAGGCCAGCCTGAGCTACAAAAAAACAAAAAGATTCACTTGATGTGGCCACATTGGGAAGAATAAATAAAAAGGTCCAGCGAGTATTGGCATGAGATTTAGGTTTAAAGAGAAAAAAGCTGGGAGAGAGAGGGCAGAAGCGGTTTGTGTTAAGCAGTCCGTGGTCTGGTTGATCACAGTCTCGGTTCTGTTTGTGCAAGGTGGTCCTAGATTCTGTCACGGCTTGAGGGGCTCAGTCTAGGTCCCAGCTAGAAGATGAGCCCTTTTGCCCCAGGCTGCAGCCTGCCTGCCTCGATAATCACCCTTGCTCGGGACTGGTTTGTTTTTCCAAGTTTTGTTCTTCCGGGAGAGTTAGAGTAATTTATCTTTGTGCTTCAGCCAAAGGAAACACACAGGAAAGGAAGAGAGAGATGCCAGGTCCCATTCTGCTTTAGTTACCGTGTGGGACCCGTCAGAAGGCCTCACCTTCACCAAGGGAGAAAGTGTACAGGGTTTTTAATTACCTGTGTGGGACCGGTCAGAAGGCCTCACCAGGGGAGGAGGTGTACAGGGTTTTTAGGGCCCAGGGAGATGAGTGCCGGGGTTGACAGAGCTCACTGTAGTCAGTCACTCAGTCTCACAGGTTCTGTGAGGTCAGAACTGAGGCCTTGGGTGTTAGAGAATTGGGTGCTGTTGTAAATGTATAGGATCACATATGGAAAACAAAAGGCATGGTGATGGAGGTGGCGGTGGCGCACTCCTTTAATCCCAGGCCTCGAGGCAGAGGGCAGCCTGGTCTACAAAGTGAGTTCCAGGACAGCAAGAACTAAACAGAGAAACCCTGTCTTGAAAAAACAAACAAAAAGGTGCAATGATCAAGTTGGATTAGATTAGTTTTATTCACAGATGTAGATACACATCAAAGATCAAAATATGCAATTAAGAAAATGAAATATTCTGGGAGGCAGTGGTTCACAACTTTAATCCCAGCACTCAAGAGGCAAAGGCAGGTGGATATCTGAGTTCAAGGCCAACCTGGTCTACAGAGCCAGTTCCAGCAGTTCCAGGATAGCCAGGGCCACACAGAGAAACTCTGTCTTGAAGGAAAAGAG
>CABHPP010093516.1:0-23647 GCA_902168425.1 Peromyscus attwateri
CAAAGCATTAGCTCTTTAAACACCCAAAAGTGGCACATTCCTATAATCCCAGCATTCAGAGGCTGAGGCAGAAGGATCTTGAATTTGAGATCGAGTGAGTTCTGGGACAGCCAGGGCTACACAGAGAAAACCCTGCCTCGAACCCTGAGCCCCACGAACAAGAAAAAAAAAGAAAGTAAAGGGCCCAGTGTTGTAGCCCAGTAATAGAACACCTACCAAGCACCTGCAAGTCCCTCGGTTCAGATATCCAGCATAGCAAAACCAGCCTATAACTTTTAGAGTTCCTGTTTAACATAGATGAGCCCCCCTTGAATGGCAAACAGGAACTGTTTATTTCCAGCTCCTGTAGAGTTTATATTTACTGAGAAGCTACAGTTAAAATTCTGTAGAAAAATACAAACTATTACTAAACATGAAAAGATGCCAATATAGTTGAAGAGATCACAGAAACAAACCGAGGCCACTTTTCTGCACCTGGTGCACATGAGAACCCCTGAAAAGCCAGGTCTGCAGGGGCTGGTTGGCGGGTTACAGCTGCAGTCCCAGGGAGCCTGGAATGCTGCAGAACTGGAGGGTAATGGCCTCATCTGGGGCTAGTTCTAGCCTTCCAGAACACCATTCCTTGACCAACAGAAAAGAACCTTTTAGAATCTATTAACTTAGCAGACCTCTAGACCTAGCTTCCAGGAATGTCATCGGATTGTCTTGGGCCTACAGAAAGGCTTCCCCGGACTGACAGTGGTGGCACACATCTTTAATCCCAGCACTTGGAAGAGGCAGGTCGATTTCTGAGTTCAAAGTCAGCCTGGTCTACAAAGCGAGTTCCAGAACAGCCAGGGCTATACAGAGAAACCCTGTCTCCATAAACTAAAAAAGAAGAAAGAAAGGAAGAAAGAAAGAAAGAAAGAAAGGAAGGAAGGAAGGAAGGAAGGAAGGAAGGAAGGAAGAAAGAAAGGAAGAAAGAAAGAAGGAAAGAAAGAAAGAAAAAGACTTCCCAAGCTTGCTGTACCTGCCTCCCTGATGGACCCACCAATATATTTTTTTTGCCTTGGCTTATGACTTTCTTTGTTCAGTAAAACCATAAAACTTCATGAAACGTTTTCCACGCTGGAATATGGAATTTGTGGTAAACTAAATCTGTGTTTCCAGGCCACGGTCACTCAAAACAGCTCCACAATAAACTATCTCTTATTTCCTTTAAGGTAGGAGCTGTGGCTTTTGCAATGACACCAAAATTAGGTAAAAGCAAGAAATAGTGACATTACCATGAGATCCCAGCATGTGGGGGTTGAGGCCAAAGTGGGAGACACAGCAAGTACCAGGCCACCCACCCAGGGCTTTTTGGTTAGATTGTCTCAAAAACAGAACAAGTCAAATACACATCCGCTCTATCTGCCATGGAAAACCACTTGCATGGAAGAAAACCAGGCCTGTCACCTGCCTGTAACCCCAGCACTTGCAAGGTGAAGGCGGGAGGATCAGGTGTTCAAGGCCAGCCTGGGCTCCACTTAAAGAGGCCAACCTGGAAGACATTAAGACCTCAACTCAAAAAACAAACAAATAACCTCCCCCTTAACTAAAGGGGGGTGCTGGAGAGATGGCTCAGCAGCTAAGAGCACTGGCTGTTCTTCCAGAGGACCTGGGTTTGATTCCCAGCACCCATCTGTCAGGCTAACAAATCTGTAACTCTAGTTCCAGAGAATCTGATACCCTCTCTGGCTGCCTCAGGCAATGATACACACAGTGCACAGATACACGCACAAGCAAAACACCCAAACAGTAAAATAAAATTAAAAGTTAGAGCGTGAGGGAAATCTTTTGAACCAGATCATAGCTGTTAAGCCCAGCACTGGGGAGGCTGAAGGTACAAGGCCCGTCTCTGCCACAGAACAAGACCTCGTCTTAAAATAAACCCTGGGTTTGATCCAAATAACAGATCTCAGGATTTGATGATTTGGTTTTAATGTGTCTGAGGGTCTCACCCTGCACCCCAGGCTTTCCTAGAACTCATTATGTAGCAATACTCTTGCCTCAGCTGCCTACGTGCTGGGATTAAACACAAGCCATCCCATTTGACTCCAGATCAATAATTGAAACAATAATTGAAAACCAGTACTGGAGTAGATCTCTGCCCTCTAGAGCTTATGGGTGACTGACTTGGCAGAAGCCCCACTGTCCACTATTGGACTTTTTGAATGATGTACCAAGATAGGAAATTGGAGATGGCTTCAAATTGTTGGCCATGAGAAGCAGAACAGATGAGCTCTCGCAACCTCACACAGCAGAGCAGGACCTGGACATCAGCTGCAGGTCCACACGAGGAAAAGATAAAAATCCCAGCGAGAGGTACAAAGGGCAAAGTCAGGAGGAAAACGCACTAACTAGAGGGTGAAGTCACCAGTTCAGAAGCTGCTTTTGTCCAAAGCACGGACTCCTCTCGAGTCCAAAGGTGGAAAGCCTTGCAGCTGTGCCCTTCATCTTGCGTCTCCAAGACAGACAGGTCAGTGCTAAACCTGCAGTCCAAAAGGTACAGTGGTGTGCATGCCATTTCGTCACTTGGTAGGTAGAGGCAGAAGGACCAGGCATTCAAGACCATCTTTGGCTTCATATCAGGAGTTCAAGGCACCCACCTCCCCCGCCCCCCAAAAAAGCCAGGCTTGGTGGCCTAAGCCTTTAATCCCACCACTTGGGAGGTGGACCTGAGAAGATGAAGTGTCATCCTTGGCCCCATGACTTCGAGGACAGCTTGGGCTCTGTGAGACTCTCTCAAAAGTACATATCAAACCAAATCAAATGCAAGTAATCCAGTACTGGATGTTGAATCCAGGACACAAGCTAAGCAGTGTAACCACCCACCCCCAGCTACATAGACCCTAAACCTCTACAGTGTGGGGGGGAGGGATAATCCACAACCCTGCCCGCTAGCAGGTTGAGGGAGGGGAACCACACAATAAAGAACAAGTCGCTAATTAGAAAATGCAATGAGATAATAAACATCTGAAAAGAAGACGGAAGGTGGCAGGAGTGGACCAGGCCAAGGCCAAGGAAATGCTAATGCAAGGCTTTCCTCCCTCTGCCAGAGACAGGAAGTCACGCCTTCCCCCCCCCCCCCCCCCCCCCATCTGCTAAACTTTCCCTTTCTTCCCTGGTAGGTTTTCTAGAGTATAGCGCCAAGGAAGCACTCCTAAATCACTTAAAATGTAAATCACGCTACTGTGGCACGTGATCCCAGCGCTTGGGAGGCTGAGGCCAGTTGGAGTCTAACTGGAACGACACAGTGCCTGCCACCAGCCCCAAAAGGAATGGGGTTTCGCAACCTCACAGGGCAGACCACCACGCGAGACAAACCAGAACGGACCAGCTTCCCATCACTTCACAGCTCAATGGCTGCCGCCAGCCCTGCCCTGCTCTGCTCTGCAATCCGCCAACTCCGCTCAGTTCTTCACCCTACTGGAAAGCTCGGGGGTAAAACTCGGACTACTAGGCTCTAGGATGGGGAAAAGACCTCACACACTTGTTTGTAGAGACAGGGTCTCACTAAGCTGTCCCAGTGAACCTTCAGGGGACCCTATTGCCTCAGGCCCTGAAGAAGGTGGGGCCACAGGTCTGAACTACCTATCAGTTTTCTGTTATTTATTTGTTTGTTTGAGATAGCATCTTTCTACATAGCTCTGGCTGTCCTAGAACTCACTCTGTAGCTCTCAAACTCCGAGATCCGCCTGCCTCTGCTGGAACCAAAGGCGTGCGCCAGCAAGCCTGGCTTCTTTTCTGCTTTAAACTGTGGGACTTACTTAAATGATTCCCAGTGTGATGATCCCTAGTGAGTTTCAATGCTATTACAAATTCTTGACACTAGGTTAAGGACCCCACCCTAGAATACAGGCAACCCCTCATCCCTACTTCGATTCAAGACACTTCAGTCTCACTCCAAAGTGCCCTTCTCCGTGCACACACTACAGCTTACCCAATCTGTTCCTTAAGGAACCAGCTTTCAGGACGCAGCACAGGTCTCGCTCCAGCCGTCCACCCACAGCCGCGTCTCTCAGCACCTGGAATTAAGTGCGCATCCCAATCAAGTTGTGGCTTAGTATGCACAAAAACCACCCACGTGTCAATAGTTAAAAGTTCTTCGATGTGCGTTTGCATAAACAGTATACATAAGTTATTAACAGGGACACTAGGATGGGGGTAGGGAGAAGTAGGGAACCACCCGGATCCGAATTCAAGGTGGCAAAGGGAAGGCCAGAGGACCGTGGCTTGTGCCCTGTGTGCGAGGGTACAGTAACATAACACCTTTAATGACTTGAAAAAGAATTCTGCCCATTTTTCCAGCAAACTTTGCAAAGAGACTGATGGAAAACGCCTTCCCAGTCAAAGACACCGAGGAAAGCATTGGAAGGTGGAGGCTGGGAAGGGCCTGAGAGCCCAGGTCCTCCAGGCTCTCTGCAAAGCTCTGCCTGGGGCAGCCGCTCAAGCTCACCTCCGCCCTCCGCAGCTCCCGCCTGGCTGTCTCACTGTCCCCACTGTCCGGGTGGAGGAGCGATTCTCACTTCCCACCCCGGGGCCGGCCAAGGCAGAGCAGGGTGAGAAGCACGGGGACATCCGGGGCCTAGAACTGAGCAGCCTTACCTGGGAGCCACGAGGTCCAGCCCGGAGGTCACACACGCCAACAAAAGCAGGCCCGGGCGTCTGACCGCAGGAGGGACTCGCTGGTCGTCGCGGGCTGACTCCTCCCCTCCCTCTGCGAAGTTTGCAGGTTTCTAGGCCCAACCCCCCTCGCCATCAGCTTCCCTAGCCCCCTCCCAGTAGGGCCTGAGCCTGCGGGGCACGGTGGCCCACGCGCAGAACCCATACACTCTGGAGGCTAGTTAGGGCGCACATTTTCAAAAATTAAAATCGCCCCAACGCCGCTCTCTGGCTTCACGCTAACCAGCCGGGGAACGCACGCATACACACATCCCTGTCCTGACTTCAGGTTCTGTTCGCAACAAAAGCTACACTAACCGCCCAGGATGGAACCTTGGTGTTACTCTGGGCTCCTTTCTTGACGGCCTTCTCAGTACATTTCTGACCCTCACCCTTCTACTCCAGGGCCTTTGCACGAGCTGCCTTTCTACGGCTTCTTTTCCCAGTTGAAGTTTTGAGAGAATCTCCCCAACCTGGAATTCCATACGTAATCTTCCTACCTGCATTTCCTAGGGCTGGGATTACAGACCTGTGAGCCAAGGAGTCTGGGGGTAGGGGCAAACCCCGGACCTTGTGTGGGCTAGGCAAGCACTCTTCCAACACCAATCCTTACTTTCTCACTTTTTCCAAAATTGCCCTTTTTTTCCATCCCCAGGTCTCTGGTCAAATATTACCTGCTGCAGGGCTGGTGGCTATACCTACCTACAGACCTCCAAGCTACTCTGGAGGCAGGAGGACACCTTTGTGCATAGGAATTGAAGCTAACTTGGGCACTATAGTGAGACCTGTCTCTCAACCAAAACAAAGATCTTCTCTAAGTGGCCTGAGTGCATCCTTCCTAAAGAAGACCCATGCCTCCAATCCTAAAGCTCTACCATAGTACTCTGTTTTTACTCCCACACTTTTTTTTTAAAGACAATATCTTGCTATGTAGCCGGGGCTAGCCTTGAACTTCCTATTGACCTCAAACTCCAGGCACTTGTGCTTCAGCCTTCCCAGTGCTGGGATTTCAGGTGCACACCATGCCCTGATCTATTCTCCATGTTCTCGATTCCCAGTTATCATAGCTGAATGTATTCAATAATTGGATTTCCTTTTCATGTCTCTCTATTCCTCACTCCCTTACAGTACGTCATTCCAACCAGACAAGACTGTATCTTTCTCACGCCCACGTTTAGTCACTGTATCCAGGACCATGGCTAGCATGTTCTACAACCTCTTAGGGAATGAAGAAATACGTGAGGGAGCCTACCCCTCCTGCTACAGCCAACCAGATGCTATTGCTAAACGTGGACCAGGTTTTCTGCAGGATCAAGAAGGTTGGTGCTAGAGACATGGCTCAGTGGTTAAGAGTACTTGTTGCTCTTGCAGAGGACCCAGGTTCAATTCCCAGCACCCACACGGTGGTTCACAACCATCTGTAACTCTAGTTTCAGAGGGTCTGATGCCCTCGTCTGACCTCCAAGGGCACCAAGCATACGGGTGGTGCACACACACACACACACACACACACACACACACACGTACACACATGCACACGCACGTGCAGGTAATACACATAAAATAAAATGAATAAATGAAAAAGAAGGGTAGTTTGCTGGCTGTGGTGGCACACACCTTTAATCACAGCACTTGAGAGGAATCGGCAAGTAGAGCTCTGTGTGCTCGAGGACACTCTGCTCCACACTGGTGAGTTCCAGAACCACCAGAGCTATATACTGAGACTTTGTCTTAAAAACAAGGGTGTGCTGGGCATTTGTCCTGAGTTAGAGACTTTGGGGTTCTGGGTGTCAGGTGGAAGGTGGGCTGTATTAGGGCACACAGCTAGCTCACAAACAGTCACCTCACTAGGTTCATGTAAGTGAATTTTTCTGTTCTATATTTTACTTCCTCTTTGACATCCCTGTCTTAGTTACTTTTCTATTGCTGTGAGGAGACATCGTAACCAAGACAACTTAAGAGGGGGCTTCCAGTTTCAGAAGGTTAGAGTTCATGACCGTCATGGTGGAGAGTGCGGCAGCAGGCAGGCAGCACCGGGCTCTGAAACAGTAGCTGAGAACTTCCATCTTGAGACACAGCTATGAGGTAGAGAGAGAAAGAGACCCAGGACTGCGACACTCTTTTGAAACTTCAAAGCCATCCATCCAAAGGAGGAGTGACACACCTCCTCCAACAAGGCCTATCTCTGAATCTTCCCCAAACTGTTCCACCAGCTTGGGACCATCTATTAAAACAAATGAGCCTATGGAGGCCATTCTCATCTAAATGACCACATTAATAAAATCCCTTAAATAAAAAAATAAAATGAGCCAGCAGTGGTGGTGAAAGCCTTTAATCCCAGCACAGGATTTAATCCCAGGCAGAGGTAGGTGGATCTCTCCAGTTCAAGGCAAACCTGGTCTACAGAGTGAGTTACAGGACAGCCAGGGCTACACAGAGAAACCCTGTCTCAAAAAAGAAACAAAAAACAAAAACAAAGCCGGGAAGTGGTGGCGCACGCCTTTAATCCCAGCACTTGGGAGGCAGAGCCAGGTGGATCTCTGTGAGTTCGAGGCCAGCCTGGGCTACAGAGTGAGTTCCAGGAAAGGCGCAAAGCTACACAGAGAAACCGTATCTCAACCCCCCCCCCCAAAAAAAAACCAAAACAACAACAACAACAACAACAAAAAAACAAAGAGAGGAAATCTAAATATATAGCTCAGTGGTAGAGCACTTGCCTTGCATGTGAAATGCCCTGGACTCCGTCCTCAGCAGCACACACATGTGCACAATCGAGGCTGAATGCCAGTCATGGTTCAGGAAAACATTAAGTCAGAGCAGTATTAGGTGTACTGGAGGAATGCAGGCAACAATTCAGACTGCAGAATTAGTCCTGCAAATATGTTCTACTTAATTTTCTTATTGTAATGCTATTTTATTAATATTTAGTCTGTTTGTGTAGGGGTCTGTGAGTGTACCACAGCACCTGTGTGGTGGTCAGAGAACAACTTTCATCAGTCATTTCTCTCCCACCAACATGCAGGTCCCAGAACTGGAACTCAGGCCATCAGGGTTGGTGGCAAGTGCCTTCGTCCACTGAGCCATCTCTCTAGTCCCTAACCTTTTTGTTTGTAGTGGTGGAGGAATTTTTGCTTTTAAATATGCTAGGTAAGGCCTCTACCACTGATCTACACAAGTTGGCCCAATTTCCTCAACAGCAAATATCAAAAGCTAAGTAGAGTTTGTGGGCAAGTACCTGTATTCTCTGAACATGGGAGAGGAGGGCAGGGGCATCAGGATTTTGAGGTTTTCCTCGGGTATACAGATGGTTTGAAGACAGCCTAGACTACAAGAGACACTGAATCTGAAAACCAAGTTAAGCAAACAAATGAATACACATCAAAGAGAGAAAGAGAGCAAGATGACTCATCTGTGAAGGTGCTTGCCTTATATATAGCCCTGGCAAACTGAGTTTCATTCCTGGAACCAAGTAAAGGAAGAAGAGAACAGAACTGTCCTCTGAGCTCCACTCATATGCTATGACATGCATGTACCCAACACAGACACATCACACACACACACACACACACACACACACACATACATACACACACAAATAATAAATACTTTTTAAATGAAGGGATAGAGGACAGGGAAGAAGCTATAGATTAAAATTCAATTGTGCAATTATTAAAAGGAATTTAGAACAGGCTGGGCACTGTGGCAATTGCCTGTAATCTTGGTACTTGGAAAGCAGAGGTAAGAGTATTGAACATTCTAGTCCAACCTCAGCCACTTAGCAAGTTTGAGGCCAGCCTGGGCTACATGAAACCCTGCTGCAAAGCAAAGCAAAGCAAAACAAAACAAAACAGCAACAACCACCCAAAGCAAAGCTGGCCTCACTTTGTTGAGCTTGTATGAATCCTGACTGAGCCACACAGCCCTACACAACATTTGAGGGCAAAGGGAAATTTAACCCTGATCTCCTTAGATGATGCTATTAAGGGATTGGTTCTTGTCATGCCAGGAGGAGGAGTTCCAGGCCCAGGGGTAGAATTCATAAGCGAGGTTTGTAAAGAGTAGACACTGTGGACAGAAACACGAAAGGGCTGTAAGAACTGGCTGAGCTGACGGATGAAGCTGTAGGAGCCTGCCTTCCGCCTACTTACCATTTCTGTCATGATTCAGACAAAAACAAAAACAAAAACAAGCCAGCCTGGTCTACAAAGTGAGTTCCAGGGCAGCAAGGACTAAACAGAGAAATCCTGTCTTGAAAAACCAAACAATAACAACAGCAACAACACCACCCCAGGGGCTGGAGAGGTGGCTGAGTGGTTGAGAGCACTCAGTATAATATTTTCCTCTTCTATCCATTTACTTGCAAATTTCACTTTTTGAAGATGTATTCATTTTTATGTACATGTGCGTGTGTGCGTGCATGCATGTGTTTGGTTTTTTTGAGACAGGGTCTCACTGTGTAGTTCCGGCTGGCTTGGAACTTGCTATGTAGAGCAAGTTGGTCTTAGTTTGCAGAAATTCTCTTGCCTCCATCTCCTAAGTACTGGGCTACGGTGTGAACCACCATGTCTGTCCTGGAAACATGTCTTATCTAGTTCCTAGCTCCTGAGCCCTTAACGCATATTGCAGATTGTATCTCATCTGTGGGTTTCATGTATAAACAAACAGGGTTTCATGTAGCCCCAGACTTGCTATATAACATAGGGTGACTTAGAACTCCTGATCTTCGTGTGACCCGAATGCTCACATGACAAGCATGTGCCACCATCCCTAGTTTATGCCAGCAATGGAACCCAGGGCTTTGTGCATGTGAGGCTACCAATTGAGTTACATCCTCAGCAAAGATCAGTTTTATTAACTCTTCAATTTGCTATTATTAAGTTCCACAATAGCATTTAGAATGTGCCTCCCCCCGACACACACACACTAACATTAGTTCTAGCAACAAGGCTCCCCAACAGTGCCCATCCTGGAAGTAGGGAAAGGGGTTGGGGTGGGGCCCCAAGTCCCCAAACAGTCACATTCATGTATTTCTGCACCGTGGTCCAGGGCATCTGATCCAGCTGGTCCACGGGAAGGGGAGAATTGGAAGGCAATGGAACCTGGCCTTAGGGACTAAAATCAATTCCGAGGGATACATTCCTCCCTGTGCTGTCTGTTGAGAGCCTGGTTGGATGTGAGGCTAACAATCTGAGAACTGGGCTTCAGAGAAACCACTCACTGCAGGCGGATCTCTCAGGCCAGACTCCTTGCCCACCTACCTGCCAGGAGCTCTGGTCAAAATCTCATACTCGCGGTGTCTCTTGCGCCACCACGCGCTCATCTGAGGTATTGCAGGCTTCTTACTTCAAAGCCCCGCAACAGGGAGTGGTAGGAGAGTTTAGGAGGATGGGACGCTCTTGTCTGGATTTCATTCTTGCCTAAAATGTGCTTAAACAGGGTGGCCTTCCCTGCCCGGAGCTTTCGGTTTCAGCAGCCCGACTTCCCTTAGTCTTTTAGGTACCTCGACTGCGGTAAAAAACCCCACCCTTGGTTTCCCGCAGAAAAGGATTTGGGAAGAAGAGCCAACATGAAGCAGAATTGACGTTTATTAAAAAACATTTTAAATATAGATTTTCAGCAGAAGGTTAAGGAACAGAAGACTCTGGGGAGGAAAGTCTAAGACTTGTGGTGTGGGTTTCTCCTAGAGTCCCACTTCACTCTCTTCAAAATGGTGCTGTTTCCTATGTTGGTGGGTTTTGAAGCTGTTGTCTTAGAAGGCTTGTAGGACTTTGGACAGGAGATTTCAGAGGTCTACAGGGAAGGATGACACTGATAAAGCCCTGCATTCCACGGGTGCAGGAAAGGTCCAGGGGCTGAGATCTACAGGGCAGGATGAC
The DNA here is from genome assembly GCA_902168425.1 of Peromyscus attwateri. NCBI lineage: Eukaryota > Metazoa > Chordata > Mammalia > Rodentia > Cricetidae > Peromyscus > Peromyscus attwateri. The sequence goes on from CABHPP010093516.1 coordinate 10,563, forward strand.
ACTGATACGGTAAAGCAGTGCATTCCATGGTGCGGAAGGTAGGGGGGCATTCCTGTAAGCAAAGCCAGCTCGCTCGCTCTCGCTGGCTCTCTCTCTCTCTCTCTCTCTCTCTCTCTCTCTCTCTGTCTCGTTTTTCGAGACCATTTATTTTCATTTTACAAAAAAGAATTTAGGCATGCCTTTAGTCCCAGCACTCAAGAGGCAGAGGCAGGTGGATTTCTATGAGTTTGAGGTCACCCTAGTTTATATAGTGAATGCTACATAGGGAGACTCCCGTCTCAAAACAAAAACAAAAACCAAAGAAACAAAGGGGCTGGAGACATGGCTCAGTGGTTAAGAGCACATGCTGCTGTTCCCAGTTCAGTTTCCAGTGCCCACTCAGTTGGCTCACAACTATGTGTAACTCCAGCTCCTAAAGAGTCTGATGCCTCCGAGGGAACCTGCACTCATGCGAACACTGTGTGCCCCTATAACTAGAAATAATAAACTATACCTTTAAAAAAAATACAAGATTGAAATTTTGGAGGCTGGAGAGACGGCTAAGGCTTAGTTAAGGGCACTGACTGCTTCTGCAGCGGGCTTACATGGTGGCTCACAACCTAACTCCAGGGATAGGAGATCTAAGGTTCTGGTCCGGCCCACTTGGGCTCCTACATCTGTGTGCTACATAAAACTCACGCAGGCAAACACACAATAGATCTTCTTAAAAAGACTACAACTTTTATTTTTAAATATAGTTCATTTTATACGCAGAGGTGTTTTGCCTGCATGTACAACATGTGCTTGCAGTACCCACTGACGTCAGAAGAGGGCGTTCTACCTATTGAGCTACATCCTCAACCCAGACTGCAGATCGTAACAGGACACTGAAAAGCTGACTAAAGAACAAAATAGCCAGGCGGCGGTGGCCTTTAATCCCAGCACTTGGGAGGCAGAGCCAGGCAGATCTTTGTGAGTTTGAGGCCAGCCTGGTCTACAGAGCGAGATCCAGGACAGGCAGCAAAACTACACAGAGAAACCCTGTCTCAAAAAGCCAAAAAAAACCCCTCAATTTAGCCGGGCGATGGTGGCACATGCCTTTAATCCCAGCACTTGGCAGGCGGATCTTTGTGAGTTCGAGGCTCGCTCTGGCCCTTGAGCTCCAAGAAAGGAGCAAAGCTACACAGAGTAAACCCTGTCTCCAAAAAAAAAAAAAACAAAAATATCTATACATGAAAACATTCTGTAGTTTTAATCTTTTTTCTAGTTCACTTTACTTCTTTGGCTAACTCCAGTCAGTGATATTAATAGTAGACTTAAATGACCAAAAAATAATATATGTGATTTTAAGAAAACTACTTTTGCAAATTACTGTCTTCTTGGTGTACAGTAAGTTCTGATGGCAACAAACCTTTTTTAGCACAGCAACTCCTCACTAGTCCTGTGGAAAGAGAAAGGGCCCCTGAAGAACTTGACACATAAAGGATCACAATTACTTCACTGATAGACTTTTAGTAGCATGCCCTAAAAGGATGGTGTGTAAAGAAAGACACAACAACAATGTATTATTTCAAAATGTGTATTTAAGGTCATTCCATCCAAACGAAGCAGAATCACACTTGAAGAGCATAAATCAGCTGTCTTTATCTTTTAATGTACATTTTCACCGGGGCTTCATTCAGCCTCTGCTGCTTGAGGTGTTCCTGCAGGGATCATTCCCACAGAACACTGAGGCTGGTGGCTTCTCCTAAACGGGGAGACGGGATCCTAACAGAACCACGTATCTTGGATACATTAGAAATTCTAAAAACCCCATGGAATCTCAAAAAACTCAATAGCAGTCATGGAAATGCACTGTCAACATAAAACTGAGGCACTCCTTTGGACTAGCCACACAAATATTCCACCAAGAGTTAATGCACTCTGGGATTACATCTACTCAAAGGGAATCTCAGTTAAAATCCTCACTAATTAGATAACATTTTACATTAGGGCCCATTAAGTCCTGGCGATTACTGAACAGTGGGCAGCACTGAGTTATAGCTAATAATGCCGGCCTACGGCCACTGCTGACCCTGTGCTCACCTTTCAGGGCACTCTCCTTGGTTTCCAACAGAAGGGTCTACAGAACTCAGTGATGAGCATCTCCCCCTTCCAGCCCATTTCACTCTACATGTCATCTTACACTCTGCTACGATTACTTTCTTAGATGTAGATCTTCAGCCAACAGGAGGAGGAGCCTGGGAAACTTAAGCTGAGCACTGGATTCCCAGGTCATCTGCTCAGTTACTTTATGTTCAAGTGTTGCACACAGCTGCTATAGGCTGAGTTTCTCTGCATGCTGGCATGGAGGTAAGGGAAAGGCAAACTACCCTTGTCACTCACTCTGAATAGGCTGAGGATGCCTAAACTTGCTTATCTCTACAGTGTGGTCCAGGGCTTGCACCTCCTGGCCTGTGGTCCATGGAGGAGGAGGACGGGTGACGCTGACCTGCTAAGACGCCCTTCACTCTGCATCAGCTTTCCAGCAGTGTGAGCTGGTGTGCCTAGGATTCCCAACTTGAGGACTTAGCAAGCCACACTTGATAAGCCGTGTGCACTTGGGAAACTCAGAAACAAGGCCTTTCAGAATGCTGAGTAGATTACAGAATCTGCAAATGGACTCCTCAAAATCACCAATGACTAACATATATAGATCTAGCTAGAGACAGGGGTTGAGATGGACTTGACTGTGAGTCAGTCACACAGAGAGACTGCAGAGATTCCCAGTGGCAGAGTATGAATAGTTCATTGTGAGGAAGTTAATTACACTGCTAATGTTTTCTGCCTTATTGGAAGAGACAAATTAGCATAAGCAAATCACGAGTTAAGATGACAAGCTAAACCTCTGTTTCCACTCATCAGAGGAAACCACAGGCGCGTGCAGCAAGCCTCTGTGGGAATGAGGGATGTGGGTTAGGAAGCAGAACCGGCAGCTCCAGTTCCTACAAACAGAATCAGAGCCAATGAGGATACCGAGTTTTAGCTGAGGCAACTTTTCATCCCAACTGAAAGCCACAGAACGCTGTCATAGTCTCATATGTCATGATCAGGACCTGTGCTCACGACAGCACAGTCAAGGCCACAGTCCCTCTCTGCTGCTGTAGAATGGCGACAGCTTGCTCGTGCGTAACACCTTCCAGGGTCTCGCCATTGACAGCTAAGATCTGGTCACCTCGTTTTAATCGGCCATCCTCTGCAGCTGCTCCCTATGAACAAGAAACATGACAAACTTACTAGAAATATTGCACAAAATTATCTTCAGTTATATATAATATAAAGTATATATGAAGCTCTAGTGAATTTCCTTCCATATATGTTAATATTCTATAATCTGAATAAAACATCCCAAATCCAAAATAGTGCTGTCCTGAAGACTTCAGATCTGGCATGCTCAGTCCACACTCTCATGATGCCCAAACTCAAGTCTCACACTGCCCAGGGCTTCCAAACATCACCCCTAAATTTCCTAAGTTAGCATGTATCATCATCATCATCCCTTCCTCCCTCCCTCTTTCTCTCCCTCCCTCCTTCCCTTCCTTCCTTCTTTCCTTCCTCCCTTCTTTTCCTACAGGGTCCCACCATGTAACTCTGCTGGCCTAGAACTCACTATGTAGCCCAGGCTGGCCCCAGAGTCATGGAAGTCACCTGCCCCTACCTTCTGAGGAGGCCTATTTCTTGTTGGCTGCCGAGAGGGCCAAGACCTCAGGTGGCTTTGACTTTAAAGTTTCTTTTTAAGACTTGTTTTTAAAACCTACGTGCCTGTGTGTGTAGGTATGTGCACATGAGTGCAGGTGCCGGAGGGAGGCCAGAGTCATCAGACTCCCCTGCAGCTGCAGCTCCAGGCAGTTATGAGCACATGGGTGCTGGGAGCCCAACTGTGTAAGATCAGCGCACACTCTTAACTCTTGAGCCATCTTTCCAGCTCATGAATTTGAAGTTTTCAACCGATCACGCACTGGCTGGCAGCATCTAAGGCCTGCTAGTCAGATGGACTCTCAGTTTGCACATGCTCACAGCACCTGTGATGTAGACATGTCACGTTTCTGGAGCGGTGAAGAGTCACTACGGGCTACATTAATTAACCTTTTAGTCAAGGAAGAGAATTATCAAAAAGTTTTGATGTATGAACCACACCCCACGTTTCACAGCTCCAGAAGCCCAAGAAGGGAGAGATTCTGAGGCAAGCGTCCTATGTGAAGGCAGCTTGGGGGACATTAGAGTTCCATGCTCTCTGTGTGGGAGAAACAATGCCAGATCATTTCAGAAAAGCTTTACCGGGGGGAAAATCTCTGTCAGCTTTAGGTTTATTGATTCTCTAATTTATTTTGTAACTCAGATATCCTGGCCAAATTTATCGAGCAAAAGGGAAAAGGGGAAGGCTCAGTGATGTCCAATGCCACAGGGCCAGAAGTAATGGTGGTTGTTATTATTTGCATTGGAATATGCTTTCAGAATTTTTTTACATTTAGTGTGTGCGTGTGCGCACACATCTGTCACAGCGCATGTGTGGAGGTCAGAGGACAACTTTTGGGAGTCAGCCCTTTCTTTCCACCATGTTGGTTTTGGGGATCAAAGATAAGCCACCAAGCTTGCAGACAAGTTCCTGCAGCAACTGAACCATCTTGACAGCCCCAGGAACAGTCTTCTGCCAAGACTGACTACACCAAGTGGGCTAGGAACCTGGGCTTAGACATTTGTTTTCTTCTTTTAAATTCAGAAATTTTAATTTTTAGGTAGGTTTCACTTTAAAAAAAAATCACATTCCAGCCAGGTGCATGCCCTTAATCCCAGCACTTGGGAGGCAGAGAGGCAGGAGGACCTACAGAGCTAGTTCTAGGACAGTCAGGGCTACAGAGAAACCTTATCTCAAAAAGCAAAGCAAAGCATAAGCCAAACAAAAGAACACATCCCTTAAAAAATAAAATACACCACAAACAAACAAACAACTCCCAAAACCAAGCTAGGTGTGGTGACTCAGGCCTGCAACCTAGGTATTGGGGGCAGGGCCTGTGGGGAGGGGGATGGGATGGAGTAGATGGGGGTGGTTCAAGGTCATCCTTGGCTACATTGAGAGTTCAAGGCCAGCCTGAGCTACATGAGCTCCTATCTCAAAAGTGAAACAACTCCCCCAACAAAACCAAAGGAAAACAACTTACAAGGATAGTCACTAGTCCCCAGTACAGTTGTTACTCCCTTGGGAGCTTCTAGAGGACGCCTGTCCAGGGGATGTCCACCAAGGGCTTCCCACAGCACTTCAGTTTGCTCCCCACTCCCACTCACTACATCCCACTCCGATGTCATGATCATCTCTTTCATTATTTTCCTTCTTTGATTTTATTTTTTGGATTTATTTTTAGACAGTGTCTTACTCTGCAGCCAAAACTAGCCTCAAACTTCAAGGCGCTCTGTCTCAGGCCTCAGTCTTCCAATCGCTGCCATCACAAGCACGCGTTAACGTATCTGGAGATGGTCGCTTTCAAACGCACCCGAATACATATCAATGTCACTTTCAGCTATGTGTAATGATGACATCCCCACCCACACTGGCCTCTGGGAAGTACAGACAGGTGCAGCCGGCCAGCTGGCTGTTCTCTAGCCCAAGGCAAAGGCCTTCCAGCTTTCTGGACCACAGCTAACACGGCATGGGCATCATGAAGTGAGTCAGCCATGTGGTGGCACTGTGTTCCCTGAAATATTGTGCACGCTAATAAACTTATCTGGGGTCAGAGAGCAGCCGCAATATTAAACATAGAGGATAGGCAGTGGTAGCACACACCTTTAATTCTAACATTCCAGAGGCAGAAATCCCTCTGGATCTCTGTGAGTTCAAGGCCACATTGGAAACAGCCAGCCATGGTGACTCACGCCTTTAATCCCAGAAAGTGAGCCTTTAATCCCAGGGAGTGATGGCAGAAAGCAGAAAGATATATAAGGCGTGAGGACCAGAAACTAGAAGCTTTTGGCTGGTTAAGCATTTAGGCTTCTAGCAGCAGTTCAGCTGAGATCCATTCGGATATGAGGACTCAGAGGCTTCCAGTCTGAGGAAACAGGATCAGCTCAGGAATCGGCTAGGTGAGGTAGCTGTGGCTTGTTCTGCTTCTCTGATCTTCCAGCGCTCACCCCAATAACTGGCCTCAGGTTTGATCTTATTAATAAGACATTCTAAGATTCCTGCTACAGCCATGCTGGGTGTATCATGGAGGCAGATGCAGAATGGTGGGACCCCTGCAGCCTTACACTCCAGAGTGCAGGCTGCCAAAAGTCAACCAACTGCAATAGTGCCCCCTGTGAATAATGGTCACAACTACTTGTGCTGTCACACGTGTCTTTGGAGGCCAGAGTGTGTATCTGTCTCACGGACTCTCAGGCTGGGCCTCAGCCCTGTGAAACCACCTCTGATGATTCGCTGCTGTTCATCGGCTGAGTCCCACTTCTGCCTAGGTGCGATAACCACACTCCACCAAAAGGGACACGTGGGTAAATCTGTGGCTGTCTAGAGTTACCCAAAAGCAAACACCCATTGATTCAAGAGTCCAGGTAGCAGGCAAGATGTGAGCAAGTACCAGCAAGCTTGTGTTAATATTAGCAAAACTTTCTAGGAAGATAGAGGATCTACCTTTACTTCTTTGGAAGCCTTTTCTGTCATGCAGTGGTGGCGCACGCCTTTAATCCCAGCACTCGGGAGGCAGAGGCAGGTGGATCTCTGTGAATTCCAGGTCAGCCTGGTCTGCAGAGTAAGTTCCAGGATAGCCAAATCTACACAGAGAAACCCTGTCTCAAAAAAAAAAAAAATACAAACAAAACAAAAAACAACAACAATAAAAGAAAACCTTTTCTTTCTTTTAAAAAAAAATAGCTGGGTATGGTGACTTGCACCTTTAATCCCAACAGAGGCAGGCAGATCTCTGTGAGTTTGAGGCCAGCCTGGTCTACAAAGTGAGTTCCAGGACAGCCAGGGCTGTTACACAGAGAAACACTGTCTTGAAAAAACCAAACAAACAAACAAATAAATAAATATTTAAAATATTTTTTAATTCTGTGAGAACTTCATACAATATATTTTCATCAAGAGCCTTTATTTCTTTAGGAATATAATTCAATAGAAAGCCACTGGATCAATTAATGAATAAATGATTGTAGTTTTAAAAATGAATAGTAAGAAGCCAGGTGTGGTGGCACATGCCTGAAATCGCACACTCAGCAGGTAGGATCAGGGGGATCAAGGGTTGAGGCAAGACAGCTCAAGGGCAGCCTGAATGAGCTGTTACTGCATGAATGAGCTGTTACAGCCTGAACGAGCTGTTACAGCATGAACGAGCCAAAAAATAAATTCACAAATGAGTGAAAGAGAAAGTTGGGATGCTGATCCTAAGGACTTTTCACAGGTCTTCAAATTTTAAGATAAAATTAAATGCTAATCTACAACTCACACTGAAATTAAAAGTGATTATTCTAGAAGCCATCTAGAAGCAGCAGGAGTAGAGGACATGATTACCTGGGGCATGCTGAGAGTAGTGTGAGGTTGTTATTTGCTGTTTTATTTTCTTTATTTAAGACAGGTTCTAAAATGTAGCCCAGGTTGACCTTGAATGTACAGTGATGACCTGTGTCATCTGAGTGCTGGGATTACAGGTGTGTGCCCATACCTGGTTTGGAAATAGTGTTACTTCCTGAATCACTATGATTTGGTATTAGACCAACTTATCAAGTACCCAGCGGAGAAACTTAAGCCAACAATTTCTCAGTGATCTGAAGATTGCAGAGCTTCTGCCCCAGCTCTCTGCTGCCTGACATTGTGTGAGTACGTACACTTGAAGTTGTGTGTGTGTGTGTGTGTGTGTGTGTGTGTGTGTGTACATGAAGTTGTGTGTGCTGGTCTCTGCATGTTTTTTTGTGGAGGCTAGAGGCTAATATTGGGTATCTTCCTCTTTCCTTATCCTTATTTATTTCCACTTTTATTTTTTTGAGATAGTGTCTCTCACACCTGGAGCTCACCCATTCAGCTGGACCGGCTGGCTTGAGAGCCTGGGATCGCCTGTCTCTGCCCCACAGTGCTGCTTTCTGTGAGTGCTGGCCGTCTCAACTCAGGTCTTCATGCTTGCAAAGCAGGTACCTTACCCACTAAGCCAGCTCTATAGTCCCATGATATCCCTCCCCAACTCTCTCCTGGAACTCACTCTGGAGACCAGGTTGGCCTTGAACTCACAGAGATCCGATTGTCTCTGCCTCCTGAGTGTAAGTGTTGGGATCAAAGGTGTGTGCCACCACACCAAGACCCTGATTTTCTTTCTTAAAGCACAAAGCTGAAACCCTTTCAGCCTAGAATAATGCATCCGAAGTCAGCCTCCAGAGCGGGCGCTGCTGAAGATGCTCCTCAAATCTGTGAGTGGCAGCTTCCTCACTGCAGTACAGAGAAAACTGCTTCTTAGGATCCCACTGCTGTGACACTGTCTTCCCTGGTAGGCGGTTTCCTATGAGACCTAAATGAAACACCACCCTCCCATTAGCGCACCCCACAGCAAGCCAGTACAAAGCACTTCAGAATCTCACTAGCTTTGATTTTAAAAGAACAGTAAAAAGGAAAAAAATACCTTTGCAAATATAGTCTTGACATAAATTGGCAGGTCTCCGTGTGGACTTCCATAACCCCCTACAATACTAAGCCCCAATCCTGCAGAGCCTTTCTCCAAAGTAATAATCTTAGGTGCAGGTGTTCTGAAAGCACAACGCAGGCTGTTTAATTTGAGGGGAGACACTGAGAGGGAGTTCATTTTAATGGAAGCACACAGACTTGAGAGAGACTTCCATACTGCGAAGCTATGAATGCCATTTTATCAAACCAGACTCTGAGCAAGCGATCTGGAAACGTTGTTGTACATTTTTCATGCCACACCAGCTCATCACCAATGTTCTTGTGGTTTAGGGCTCTCTCTTGCAAAGAGTCCACTGCTTTCTAAATAAAATAATCACTACAACGGCAACATACCTTTCCCCATGCATGGCTCCGTCCTCCTCCTTTCTTTTCTTTTTTTTTTTGGTTTTTCGAGACAGGGTTTCTCTGTGTAGTTTTGCACCTTTCCTGGAACTCACAGAGATCCGCCTGCCTCTGCCTCCCGAGTGCTGGGATTAAAGGCACACGCCACCACCGCCAGTCTCCTCCTTTCTTATGTGACCTGGGTTGGCCTTGAACATCTCAACCTCTTGCCTTTAGCCTCCTAAATTCCAAGATTTTGGGCATCAGCTATTATACCCATCTTTATGCTTGGTTCTTAATTCATTCACTTTGTTTCATTCTGATGGGATCTTGTGTAGCCTAGGCTGGCCTCTTTTCTGTGTGGTACTGGAGATAGTACCAATGGCCTTGTGCCTGCTGGATCTAGGAGCTGTAGCGCTGAGCTACACCCCTAGCCTATTTTCTTTTTCTTTTCTTTTCTTTTATTTATTTATTTATTTATTTATTTATTTATTTATTTATTTATTTTCAAGACAGGGTTTCTCTGTGTAGCTTTGTGCCTTTCCTGGAGCTCACTTGGTAGCCCAGGCTGGCCTCGAACTCACAGAGATCCGCCTGGCTCTGCCTCCCGAGTGCTGGGATTAAAGGCGTGCGACACCAACGCCCGGCTCTATTTTATTTTTGAGACAGGGTTTTGCTAAGTTATGAAGGGTCACCATGTAGCTCAGGCTGACCTTGAGATCATGATGCTCCTGCCTCAGTGTCCTGAGCAGCTGGAATTCTTGACATTCGAGGCATGTATGACAAGGCTTGGTATAGTTTTTTTTTTTTTTTTTTTTTTTGTTTTTTTCAAGACAGGGTTTCTATATCTAAGAGTTCTGGCTGTCCTGGAACTCACTCCGTAGACCAGGCTGGCCTTGAACTCACAGAGATCCACCGGCCTCTGCCTCCCGAGTGCTGGGATTAAAGGCATGAGCTACCATCTCCTGGCTGCTTGGCCTAATTTTTAATGTGTTGTATGTAATATATATACTTTAATGTGCTTGTGTGCATGCACATGTCAAAGTCAGAGAACAACTTTTAGGGCTCATGTCTGTCTTCTACTATGGGGTTCTGGGGACTGAACTCGGGTTGCCAGTCTTGGCAGCCAGTGCCTTTACCCACCGCGCCATCTTGCCAAGCCCCCTCCCCCATTTTGAATCATGCTTTGAGCTGTAGCTCAGGTTAACCTGGAACTCACTCTGGAGGTCAGACTAGCCTTGAACTCACAGCAATCAATATTCCTTCCTCAGCCTCCTGAGTGCTAGGGTCACAGGCATGAGCCACCTTCACACCCAGATAAGCTTTTAACCTTATCTTAGTCAAAAATCCAGAACTGTGCTGTGGTTTCAAATCTGACCTAGTCTGTTTAAAGGAGGAAGAGGAGGAGACGTGCGGATTGCAGTACATAGGTCAGGCTGGCATGATGGAAGCCTGCAGTCCCCAGATGAGCCCCCAACCGCAGTGGCAGGCTAGCACTTGGGAACTGATGCCCTTCCTTTCCTGTCCAAGTGCCCCAGCACTCCTCCTAGGGTGGGAAGACCCTCTTCCTGGTCCACCTGCGTCCTTCAGGAGGATGGGCCCAGTCTTTCTGTCCCTGGTCCCGACTCTACACTGTTGTAATTAGCACACCTTTCCCTCCCCCTGGCTACCTGTCCCTTCTATCTTGGCTATCCACGGGCTCCCTCATGACCATAGCTGTATAAACAGGAACTAAGATCCAGGAGAGAAGTGGGTCACCAGTGTGAAGCAAGATGGGTCAAGACAACCTATTCCAATGTGTGACGAAGATTTTCGTCAGTGTGGAAGTCTTCTCTCTCAGACAATATTACAAAACTTTCAATCACCTATGTGTGCTCAAGCCGTCTAACCTCAGTTTATTGGTTTTCTTTTGACCCGGGGTCTCATGTAGCCAGTGCTGGCCCTGAACTGGCTGTGCAGCCAAGGGTCACCTTGAATTTCTGATCCTTATGTTTCCATCTCCCAACGGCTGGGATTAGAGGCTTGGAACACCAGGCTTCGTCTTATGTGGTACTGGGGATCAAACCAAGGCTTCATGCATGCTAGGCAAGTGCTGTACCAACTGAGTTACGTCTCAGCCCTTCTTCCCACGTTATGCTATCCAAAGGGTTAAAACCCACAGGAATTCCGGGGTCTCCATCCCGACCTTCTGGTTTGTGGTGGGAGGGTCTCTTTCTTTTCCTTTTGAGACAGAGCTGTGCCATATAGCCCTAGCTGCCCTTAAACTCGCAGTGATCCTCCTGCTTCTGCTTCTCAAGTGCTGGGATTACAGGTGTGTATCACCAGGCCTGCCTGGCTCCAGGATGAACACAGTCTGTACTGACAACATACCTTGTTTTGTGGCAGCATGCACATCTGGGAGGCAGAGTCACTTGTTACGAACTCAGCCATTCATTTATCAGAGAACTGTGAAGGGGTATGTGACCTTGGATTATGCTGTTCTGATTAACCATCCCCCGGAAGTTTGCCTAACTTATTTTTGGGTTGGTTTCCATCTGGCTGACACTAATAATCATTGCTTGTTGATGTAATTTTATTTTTTAAATAGCAGTTGTCCACTGCTATAGTCTGTGCTGTACAAATTGTAGATAGTTTTGAATGCCACCCTGCTTAGCCTGATTCTTTCAGAACTCACTATTAGCTTCTCCAATTACCCCCACCAACACACACCCCAAGTCAGGCCCCAGGCAATGGCTTCAAGGGCCCTGAGCTCCCTAAACTTAATTTCCCTTACTAGCCCTTCCATAGTCATTAATTTACAGGTCTATGTTTCCATTCAGGCTGGGTAGGGCCACATCTTTACAAACATTCCTGTGTTTGAATCCTCAGAACTCAGTTCCAGGACAGTGCCTGGCCTTAGAGAGGTGCTCAATAAACATCTGTTGAAATACCAAACTGTCCCTACATGGAACGGTGATGACATCAGGAGTAAGGCTAGGCCTTTCTCTCTCTGTAGCCTCATGAGCATGCTCAATGATGGCCAAGCAGCTGGACCCAGCCTGATTCTGGCTGCCCTTGCAGACATGACCCCCCTTGCCAAGGACATTGGGAGAGAAATTAAGGTGCTCAAGGTTATCAGATTAGAACTAGTCTCAGGGCCACCCAGTCCTTAGGGACCTGCACACCTGGCCCCACTCACAATCTGGAGCATGTGTCATCTGCAGCATGTCAATTTACCTCATAATACCTTAATATTTCTTCTTTGAAGATTATTTGTATAATTATGAATATGTGGTGTTTGTGTGTCTGTGCGGATGCAGATACCTGCGGAGTCAAGAAGAGGGTGTTGGATCATCTGGAGCTGGAGTTGTAGGTGACCGCAAACGGCCTAACGTGGCTGCTGGGAACTGAACTCAGGTCCTCTTGAAAAACAGTATGTGCTCTTAACCTCTGAACTACCTTCTCAAGCCCTGCCTTAACATTTCCTTCTCTCTCTTTCACTTTTTTAAAAAATAATTTATTAAGATTTATTTATTTTATGTACATGGTACTCTATCTGCATGGACACTTCATGCCAGAAGAGGGCATCAGATCCCACTATAGATGGTTGTGAGCCACCATATAGTTGCTGGGAATTGAACTCAGGACTTCTGGGAGAGCTGCCAATGCTCTTAGCCACTGAGCCATCTCTCAGGCCCTCTCTCTTTCAAACCAGGGTGTCTCTATTATGTAGCTCAGGCTGGTCTTGAACTCATAGAGTGCTTCCTCTCTCTCCCTGGCGCTGGGATTAAAGGCGTGACCACTATGCCTGGCAGAGACTCGTTTTTTTTTTTTAATACACTCTGATGTTAGCTGTGGATCGGTTTGTGCTGACAGCTCCCTGCCAGAAGCTGTGGAGTTAGAGCAAAGGACCAGATAGAAGGGCAGCACTATTCTTCTACGAAGACCTGGGCTTTAATCTTACTGTTTTCATCATGCAGCTCAGGGTGGCCTTTGCCTTGCAAAGCGCCTACATCAGCCTAAGTGCTGGGACTACGTGTATGAGATTTTTCTTTTCTTTTCTTTTCTTTTCTTTTCTTTTCTTTTCTTTTCTTTTCTTTTCTTTTCTTTT
>CABHPP010093516.1:23657-47697 GCA_902168425.1 Peromyscus attwateri
TTCTTTTCTTTTCTTTTCTTTTCTTTTCTTTTCTTTTCTTTTCTTTTTCCTTCCTTCCTTCCTTCCTCCCTCCCTCCCTCCCTCCCTCCCTCCCTCCCTCCTTTCTTTCTTTCTTTCTTTCTTTCTTTCTTTCTTTCTTTCTTTCTTTCTTTCTTTCTTTCTTTTTTTGATAGATAGGATGTCATGTACTCGAGACTTGTCTTAAGCTTGCTATATAAATCAAGACTGGGTTCGGACTTTTGGCCCTTCTGCCCTAGCTCTTGGGTACTGGGGTTATCAGTGCGGGTTACCATGTTGTGTCATGTGGTACTGAGAACTGAACCCAGGCCCTGGAAACGCCAGGGAGCACTCTACCAGCTGAGCAACAGCCCTCGTCTCTCCTCCCTGACTCTGTTCTACAGAAATCCTATTTTAGTATTTCAGCACATCTGATGGCATGTACTTTGAGGAAAAAGTAGAACTAAGTTAATATTCTTTCTTTATCGGACACACCCCAAAGTATCGTTTAGACTGATAAACTATGACCCCCTAAATAAAGCCCCTTGTGGATGGCTGTGATCATGAGCCCCTTAAGTGAACTATCAACCAACAGCATTTGCTGAGCACACACTGTGACCAGGTGCTGAGAGTGAGGGACGGCTTCAGGCAGCAGTGCTCACAGTGCAGCTGGCCTCCGCCTGTCTGGTAGAATAACCCTAGGGAACCTGCTAAGACCAGATGCCCGACTCTCCTGGGGACCATGTCCTCAGAGCCTCCACGAGCAGGGTCTTGGACTGTGTGTGTGGAGGTCAGAGGACAGTTTGTGAGTTGGTTTTCTCCTTCTACTATGTGGGACGTAGGGATGGAACTCGGGCCATCAGACTTGGTGGCAAGTGCCTTTAGCTGCTGAACCATCTCGCTGGCCTCCTGTTCTTATTCTTACATCATTGCAGTTCTAGAAACACTGCTTTAATGAACAACTCTGCAATGACTAGCTATAATGACACATGTCAGCAAGATCTCACCTAGGAACAAGGTTTTAGCTTAGTGGGTTAAGGACATGTGACTCCTTGCACCTTAGAGCAGGGTGGACCTGGGCTATCTGCCTGCAGTTCCTTAGGACAGAGAGCATAGGCTCTTGTCAAAAAACCAAAGAGCAGTGTGAGCGCCGGCCCTGCCGTGGTCTCTGAAGGATCCTAGGGTGGAACATAGCTTTGTGTGAAATGAGGAGCCCTGGTACCTGGTCAGACCTAGTCCAGAGAACGTAGCATGCACATTTCTCTACTTTGACATCGCATACACCTTAGAACCTGGAGCTCAGGAGCTAGGCCCGCTCTGCATTAGAATACTCACTCCGTGTCTTCCGGATGGCCGTCAGCAGTCGCAGAGCCAAGCTGGGAGCCTGTAGACATGATTTCAAGCTGAGTTGCTATGGCACTTATATTGGTATCTGCCACAACCTGGGGGAGGGGGATGACAAGACATTTCACTATAAGTTGCAAGAATGCTAGAGAATCTGTGGTTGCATCCCAATCCTCATTCAGCTTACATACAGCAGTGGACAGGATGGATTACTCGTTTTCTCTCTTTCCCCCTTACCTCCCTTTCTCTTTTTCCTCTCCTTCCCATGCTTCTCCCTTTCTTCTCCCCCACTTCCTAAGACAGGAAGCTGAATTCGTAATCTTCCTGCTGCAGCCTCCCCAGTGCATGGGGGTGCTGGGCTGGAAGATCTGATCCTCTCTCATAAACTATTTCCTTCACTTGACTCCCTGTGATGGCTGCCTCCCCATCTCCTTCTTTATTCTTTTGTGGAACTGGAGACTGAACTCGGAGCCTCCTGGCGAGCATGCGATCACTCACCTGTGCCCCCAGTCCCTCCTTTTAAAACCTTCCACAGAACAGAATAGGCAGGGTCTTCATAAGCTGCATAGGCTGTGGGCTGGTCCTTCCTCAGCCTCCCAACAGCTGCTGGGATCACAGGCTATGGCCACTGGGCCCAGCTCCAGTTAGTACACTCTTCCACCTTTCTGACTTTGCCTTCCTCTCTTCCAGACCCCTGTGCAGCGTGACAGGACCAGTTCCTGAGTTCCTGGTCTTTTTCATCTACAGTGTCTCATGCTGAGTTTAAATACCACCTAGTGATGATAATCTCCAACTCTCTATCTCCAGCTCTACCATACTTAAGTCCAAATCCCCATGATGTGTACCTACTGAGCTCCTCAGTGTGGTGTCTATCAGGAACCCATAGCTAACATGTCCCCAGCCCTCTGCCCCACAGCCTGTGCCCCTGTAACCTTCTGCATCCCAGATGACCATGACCTGTTCTCGAAGGTTCATAAACACTTTGGTACCATACTTGACTTCTGTCTCAAAGCCCACAGTCCTCTTAGATGCTACAGGCTGACCCACAAAGTCATCTTGTGTGTAGTTCAGGTGGAGCTGTTTCACTGGCTGCCCGTTTCACGGCAGCAGCCAGAACCACGTTAACATGGAGCATATTACACCAGACTCTGCCCGGAGCCATCTGTGGAGAACCAGATGTTGTGGGGCCACAAGCTGAAGTCCTGCCTATAACCTTCAAGGTGTCCTGCCCTGTGGCAGCTCTCCTAACATTCCCTGGTACCATACCAACCTCACTGTTCCTCCTGCTGCCCCCCACCCCCACCCCAGAATAGAACCCAGGGATCTGGAGGGCTGGCTGTAATACTGCACAGATCCTGAGAAGAGTTTTCCGGCAGGTGCGGGAGGGAACTTGATTTGACGCAGTTTCAGGACAGACCAACAGAGGGCACACGTGCCTCAGTTGTGAAACAGCTGCACTGCCAGGAAAGCGGAGGAAAGGCAAAAGGCCAGATGAGGGGTCAGCCCGCATTTGGGAATCATCGCAGACAGGGGAAAATAGTTACAGGCAAGTGCTGAGTGTTCTAGAAACACAGTCAGAGGACAACGATGACTAAGTGGGGAGACGTTCAGGACAAAGGCCTGAGGAGGACAGGTCAGTCCCTGTCAGACCGTGCAAGCCTCTTTTCTTGCAGAGCCTCGGAGGACACGCCTGCTCTGAAGGCACACTGTCTTCACAAACATCCATTCTAGCTTACACCCCAGCAGCCAGCCTGAGCCTCCCCGACCCACGTTCTCCTGACCTGCCTGCCGTTGCTAGGGTCTGCTCCCTGCTCTCTTCCGGCTGACCTCCTGACTCAGTCATGGCCCAGGTGGCTGCAGGCTCAAACCACAGCACATACATTCCCTGGCTTTAAATTCCAACCGTGTGCTTACACCCCAGCTGCTGGGCTCTGCCCAGTCCTCAACTTGAGATTTTCATCTGACATCTCTCAGCTTCTCAAAATGAAGACAACAACTCCAAATTTGGACCGGGGATGTAGACCAGTGGGTAGAGCACATGCCGAGCAAGTGTGGAGGGGGCCCTAGGCTCCACTCTTAGAGCATGTGAAAACACCATGCAGCCCCATCCTACTTCCTCTCCAAACTCTTGACCTCCAAAGCCACCCCTGTTCAGTTAGCTTTTCCTTTCATTTTTTGCTTCTTGGCAGTGACACCTCCAGCTCCCCCATCATGAACCAACAAGGTACACTACTGAAAACTTGCTGTGGCTGGTGCCTGTCTATCGTGGACACACGCTGAGGTACTATCCACACAGGTGCTCAGTCTGTCTACCTTGGTACTTCCTGCTCCCGAATGAGTAGTAATCCACCAGAATTCCGAACCCTTCTTCCATCTGTTCCCTTGTCCTTTGTCATCTTTCAGTCTTTCACTCTCCCCAAGCATCTTCCCAGATATACAATGGTGCTCCACCACTTCCAACCTTTCAGCTCTTTCCCTCTGTTCTTGGGATACTATTCTAAGCACGTGTAGGACACCCCCCACCCCCACCCAATCCCATTTCTCTCTTCCCATTCCCCTAAATCTTCTAGAGTTTTCTCTCTGGGGATCTCTACACAAATCAGTTTAACTATCAGTCCTGATCCTCACGTGACCTTCTCGAGTACCCCTGTTTAGGTTAATTCTTCCTGCCTTCTTCTGTGTTTTCAACCTGTTTCTCGGGAATTGTGATGGTGTGTGTTTGTGTGGCTGTGGGTTGCTTCCCATCTCATCTCAGACTCCACGGCAGTAGGTTGGTGCTCCAGCACAAACTCCCCCTGAGGAAGAACCTGGGAGAGGATGAGCAGGTCTGAAGCCTTCTCAAGGGGCAGGGAGATGGAAGAGGTTGTGTGGAGACAGGTTTCTGGTCCCTTAAGGAGAGAGGAAATGTAAGGAATTGTTAGAGTGGCAGACGCCACTCCACAGAAATGGAGTAATGACAGAGTGCTTAAAGTAGACCCAGGCACTAATCCAGCTAACAACATTCTGAATTTTGCTTTTTTCTAAAATGACATTTTTAATTTTATGAACATTGGAGTTTTGCCTGCATGTGTGTCTGTGTGAGGGCGTTGGATCCCCTGGAACTGGAGTCACAGTTGTGAGCTGCCATGTGGGTGCTGGGAATCGAACCCTGGTCCTTTTGAAGAGTAGCCAGTGCTACTGCTAAATACTGAGCCTTCTCTCCAGCGCCCAGTTTTTCTCTTTACGTTTGTTTATTTTGTGTGTGTGTGTGTGTTAGGGGCAGGAGGAACCTGTCTGCCATTGTACGTGTGTGGAGGTCCGAGGACAACCTGCGGGAGTCAGTTCTCTCCTTTCCCCATGTGGCTTCCCAGGTTTGAACTCGGGTTGTCAGGCTTGGAAGCAAGTGCCTCTACCTGCTGAGCCATCTCTCCAGCCCTCTGGTATGTTTAGCACTCCATCTTGTTTTTTTCCTTTCTTGTGAGTTCTCCTGAGTCTTTGTGACTTCCTCTGGACTTCAGGAACTGTAACAGACTGACTGTCGGCACCAATGCGGCCCAAGATAAGGATCAACCAGAGGAGGCCAGCCCAAGACACCCTGGAATCCTACCGCAGGAGCTCCACGGCTCCCCTTTGTGTCTCCTCTGTGCCCAGGACTGCCGTAGGCAGCTGAGCTTAGGTTCTTAGATCACTGCTGTTCCTGGTGTGGTCATCCTGCCTGTTTAATAAGGCTGCTGTCCCGTCCTCCCCAGGCTCCTTCCTGGCCTCGCCTCGCTCTTTCCCATCCTTACCAGGCTCCTTCCTGTCCTGCCATGCTCTTGTCCCTTTGGTTTGTGTTTTTGGTGGGGAGAGGAGGTGATACAGGGTCTCCTATGTAGTCTAGGCATGCCTGGAACTCATGATCCTCCTGCCTCAGTCTCCTGAGTGCTGTAGTATAGGGTAGCTGTGAGCTAGGCTCAGGCTTTGTGGGAAAAGAAGCTGAGCCTAGTCTATCGGGGCTCCTAACTGTTAGAACTGAACAATGGTGGAACAGAAAGGCACAGTGAAAACACTGGGATCTCATGAGAACCCCCACTTAAAAAGAGGCTCAGACTGGTCACCCAGATATCGGATGGGGCTGTCATGTCCCTATCAGGTGGAGCCAGGCCAGGAAGCCATAAGAACATTGCCTATTTCTCCCTTGCTTTCTTATTTTCTTTTTTGAAATAGGGTCATACTATGTAGCCCTGGGTCGCCTAGAATTCACTATATGGACTTGGATGGCCTTGAATCCAGAGAACAACCTGCCTCTGCCTCCCACCTGCTGATATTACAGGCATGCACCACCACATTCAGCTCCCCACCCCTTTTCTTTTTTGAGACTATGCAGCTCACTTTGTAGTCTAAGCTAACCTCAAGTTCACGAGTCCTGCCTCAGCTTCTTGAGTGCTGGAATTGCAGGCAGGAGCCACCACTATGTCTGGGGAGAATCTAGTACTCTTTAATCAGAGTTTGGGAAGCAGTCACCTGTCGTGAGGGAAAAACAAGCTGTAGACCTTACTTCCCAGACACAGCTGAGCCCCCAGTTCCAGTTCAGTTACACTCATCCTAAAGTTTTACCATCTAGCAGGAAAATGTAAAAATCCTGCAGTTTCCTTCCCACAACTAGCTCTAAAATTAAAAGGCTTCTTAGCCACCAGTAAATCCTAGGGAGCCACCCCGAACCCTCCTGCCAACCTTGGCAGAGTGGAACCCTCAGGCCAAGTGGTAAAGATGAAGGACAGCCTGGTCTCTTGTGGGGGGACCAGGACGGCAAATCTGCCACCTGCAGGAAGACGTTTCGGCCCTAAGACATCTGTAGCCAGCACAGTTGCCTTGGGAACTGATTGACAAGTGACTTGATAGGCAGTGGCTAAACCTTCCCTGGGGCTTGGCCTGGGAATGGGGAGGAGCTACTCTCCAAGGGTTAGGTCAGTGGTGTACAAGTTCAACACTGAGGTGCGACCTAGGTGTCCTGCTCAGTCTTGCCTCTGAACACCAGGGACTGGGGACTGTGGTCTGAGGTAAGCATGGGGTCCTTTGGGGAGGCAGGGGAAGGCCAAGAGGCTGACAGGAATTGTACTTTATTTTTCTTTATCAAGTGAATCTTGGACTTGTTGTTTTCAGCTTCACTGGGTTCTGAGAACAGTCACCGGACTGGGGAAAACACGGGTAAGAAGTGGTCCTGCCCTCAGGGAGGCATGCAGTAAGTGTCCTGTGAGGGGCGGCAGGGTACAGTGATGGTCACCGTGGGGGAGGGGATGACACGGGGCTTAGAGGCCCTTAATGAGACCAGGGGTATCATGGTCTCTGCACCTTCAGGTGTTCTAGCCTCCGGTTCCCTGGCCTGGATAGGTGAGACCCTGGAACTGGCTAGGCAGAAATGAAGACAGTCTAAAGAGACACCCGTGTCTCTCCATCTATCACACCACTAGAACAATGGACTCTAACAAAATGGGCATTTCCCCAGGAATCTCATGCTGGGAGAAGGAAAAGGTGCCAGCTAGAGGGAGGCCTTGCCTTCAGGAAAGAGACGCCACACAGTTCTAATACCTTAGAGGATGAGACAAAAGTCTAGACCATGAAGGTCAGTGGTGGGCGAGTCGCACTGGCCAGGGCTGCTTAGATGTGCATGTCCTTGGTCCTTTCTTTACTTACTTCAGGACCCAAAGACGACTGTGTGTGTGGTCACTGGACCTCTCTGTCATCCTTCCCAGTGTGGTCACACTGAACAAATCTCCCGTTCCTGCTTCCCACTATTGATATGACTCTTTTAATTGGCTTGTTGAGGATGGCTTGGAGCACAGGCTGTGACTCCTGGGTTCGGGAACAATCCTACCCCAGGATCTGTGGTCTGGCCTTCTGCCTCATGTGGACTGGCACCCTTTCCCCTCTTTCCCCAGAGGAAAAGGACAGTTGGGAAATATGGCTGATGTCATCCTGCTCAACCACAGCCCTTCAAAACATTAACCTCGTCGAAAACAGGTATGCCCTTTACATCTGCGTCTCTCGTCAGGAACAGTGAGCTGTAGTGCTCAGGTGGTCGGAGTGGGAGACTAAAGGCAGAATTCGTGGCCGACAGGGATGAACTATTACATTTAGTAGAGCTGCCTTACTTAGCAAGTGCATTTTTCACTAGACATTTAATGGAAGTATTTTGTACCCCCGTCCAGGTGTAGTTATTATTAAACACTTAGTAATTACAGGCCTGAGGCAGAGCAGCCCAGGGGCCTGAAGGAAGACTTCCAACTTCTCCAAGGAGGTAGAGGCCAAGAAGAGAAGTATGTGACCTGCCCACCCCAAACTCCCAACAGGAAGGAAGAGGTGGGGACACCTGTCCTTCCAAGGAAGAAGAGACCCATCCAGGGAAGGCAAGGAGAAGAGGAGCAGCCATGGAAGCTGAGAAGACCCACCTGCTGAAGGAAGTGGGAAGACAGACCTGCCCACCCACAGAGACCTGGGAGGCTACCAACAGGAAGGGAGAGGAGGGGGAGATGCAACCATCTCAAGAAGGCAAGCTGGGGGACAGGGACGCTAGGGAAGATGCTCTGTCCCCCAGGCCTGAAGAACAGTCGGCGGCGCTAACCACGCGGTTGGAAGATGAGCCAATAACCATGTTCCCCCCTCCCCCTGCCCTTACCCGTCAGTGTGTGTTCCCCCCTCCCACGGCACTCACTCCTCACTCTGTCTTTCCCCCTCCCACTGCCCTTACCCGTCAGTGTGTGTTCCCCCCTCCCACGGCACTCACATCCCACTCCGTCTTTCCCCCTCCAAATGCCTTGTTCCTTCACTGTGGTTCCCTGTCCAATGGAGTTTCTCTTTCACCCTGCAGTTCCTTCAGTTTCTTTATCGGCGTTCACCTCTCAAGCCCTTCTCCTTGAGAGAGGGTTATTTCATCAGACAAACTGGCTTGTGCTGCGCTACTGGGGCGGGCACTGAAGGACTTAGAAGGAGAGCTGAATTCAGCTGCAGCATTACGTTCAGTGGGAGGTCAATGTTCAATTAAACTTCCTAGTTGAGTCATTTGTGTATGTTTTTATTGCATGGACCACAAGATGGGTAGCTCTTCTTAAAAAACAGGTTTGGAGCCCCCAACCCCCACCTCGGTGGCAGTGGCACACACCTTTAGTCCCAGCACTCGGGAGGCAGAGGCAGGTGGATCTCTGTGAGTTTGAGGTCAGTCTGGTCTACAGAGTGAGTTCCAGGACAGCCAGGGCTACACAGAGAATCTGTGTCTCGAAAAACTAAAAACCAAACCAAACCAAACCAAAAAAATAAAAAAAGGTTTTGGGGATTATGTCTTGGAGAACTGAGAAGTCAAACAGTTTCTGGGAACGTGGGCTGTTATACAGCACACAAGCCCATGCTCTTTGCGTGAGCCTTTCTTGAGCATCTAATCCTGCAAGGGAACACTATCAGCCCTTAGATTTGTCAGGGCCCAGATATTTTTGGTATAAGATGTAAAACTCAGCATCCATACCCAGCCTGCATCCTAGATCCAGAGGTGCAGATGTGCAGAAAGTAGACACAGAAGCTGTGAGGCCAAGGTGACCTCGAAAAAGCGGGCATTCTAAAGATCCACAAAAGCCCAGAACTGGCCTTGCCACAATCTGAAGTAGCAGAAAGGGTTCATCTAGAACTCACTGACAATGACTTTCTTGACATACTAATTTTTAGGCTTCTTAAACAATAAAAATCTAAGGGTGGCTGCTGAACATAGTGCCCTCTAGTGGCTTGCACCCCTAAAGTCACCTGGAATACAAATTTCTCCAAGGGTTTTTTTAATTTTATTTTTCTAGTATCAGGAATTAAACCCAGGGCCCCATGGCTCGTGTTTGCTAGGCAGGAATTCCAAGCTGCACCCCAAGCCAATTTCTATGCTATCAAAAGGCATTTTGTCATTCCCAGACCTCACACCTAAGATATTATAATGAAAGTGAGACTGTCCCCTGTGCCCCACTTAGTCCTCGGCAGCTCTGTCAGGGGAGAGCTGTGATGTGTGCCACAGAGGAACCTTCTAGACTTCAGGAGGCACCGGCTCACGGCGCATTCAGCCCCCACGTTCCACAGCTCTTTGTCTTTTCCTGCATTGTCAGAAGCTCCCCCTGGCATCATGTGTAGGAGTCACAAACCATCCCTTTAACTATACTCACATGTCTTGGCTGCTTGCTCGGTACTCTAGAACAAATCTGCCAAAATCCCAGCCCTGAGTGAGCTTGCTCTGGACCAAACTAACAACTGCACCCATCATTCCCACACGCACTCTCCCCTCCCCCTCTGCACCCATCATTCCCACACTCACTCTCCCCTCCCCCTCTGCACCCATTCATTCCCACACTCACTCTCCCCTCCCTCTTCCACCTGATTTCCCTCCAATCCAGGACTTCTCACATGCCACACCCTCATACCCAAGTTCATGTCCTTCAACTTGATCAGCATGCCCAGCAACCCACTGAATGTGAGCAACATCTCCTAGGTGTCTGCCTCAGGTGGAGCCCTTGGTATTTTTGGACAGTATCTTATTATTAGTCCTGGGTGGCCTTGAATTTGTGATCTTCCTGCATGTACCTCTCTGGTGATGGAATTTATCATCCATTATAAAATTTATTCTTGACTTATTTATTGTGTAGGCATCATATATGCTATGGTATGTATATGGGGGTTGAGGACAACCTGAGGGAGTCGGTTCTCTCCTTCGACCATACGTGTCCTGGAAGTCAAGCTCAGCTCATCAGGCTTGGCAGCAAGTGTCTTTACCCCATGGGCCATCTTGCAAGCCCAAAATTTATCAGCTTGATGATGGCTATTGACTTTAAGTTCCAACAGATGAAAAGGAAGTATGTCAGATTTTCTTACTTAACATATATGTCCATATATTTATGCACCGAAATGTATGTATATATGTATATGTATACGTAGCAGTGTTTGGGATCAAACCTAAGGCCTTGCCCATGTCAGTCAAGGACTCTACACACTGAGTTACACTTCTTATATCCATCCTCCCTCCCTCCCTCCCTTCCTTCCTCCCTCCCTCTCTCCCTCCTTCCCTCCCTTGAGACAGGTTCCTACCATGTAGCCTTGGCTGGCCTCTAACTCACAGAAATCACTTGTTTCTGTTCTGCCTCCCGAGTGCTGGGGTTAAAGGTGCACACTACCACATGCTAGCTCTCGTTGTTTAAGTTCTATTTGTTTCCTCTCCTCTTCTCTCCCCCATTCTTTGTCTTTACCCTCTTCTTTTGTTTTAGGTCTTGCCATGTAGCCCGAGCTACCTTCAAACTCAAAATCCTCCTGCTTTCCCCTCTTGAGCTCCAGGATCTGGGAGTGCTCTACCAAGCTGAGCATTTTATGTTTCTAACACATATGCTGTAGTTCTAATATTTTCCAGTGACTTTAAGGCCAGGTATGGTGACTCATGCCTTTAATCCCAGCAATCAGGAGGCAGAGGCAGGCTGAGGCTAGCTAGGGCTACATAGTGAGATCCTATCTCAAAAATGTGAAACAAAACCAAAACCAAACAAAAGCCAAAAAACCAAACAAAAAACCAAAAAGAAATAAACAAAAAACAAAACCCAATCAGTTAAAAAAATGTTCCCTATGTATGTTACTTGATTTTAAAAGCCAAACTTGGGCCAGGCATGGCAGTACAGGTCTTTAATCTCAGCACTCAGGAGACAGAGGCAGACGGATCTCTGTGAGTTCAAGGCCAGGAATACACAGAGAGACCCCATCTCAACCCACCCCCCCAATAGTCAAACTTGGGCTCAGTGGATAAAGGTGCTTGCCAGCAAGTCTGGCAACCTGACTTGGATCCCTAGGACCTGCATGGCAGAAGAAGAAAACTGACTGTTGCCCACTGTCCTCTGGCCACCACACACACACACAGACATACAAAATAAATAAAAAAATAAAATAAAGTCAGAATTACCCACCAGCACTTAATGAAAGCCTCCATCCATTCTCTCTATAGTACTTCCAACTCTTTAGCATTTTCTTTCAGTATTTGCTTCCATATTCCTAAATAACATAATTTTACTTCTATTTGCTGATTTAACCTAATTAGTCAATTGGCATTTTGAAACAAGGTACATAGAGTACGTAGCCTAGGTTGGTCCTAGGTTGGCCTTGAACTCACTCGGTTAGCCCTGGTTTGTGATGAGTTGCCTGCCTCAGTCTCCTGAACATGCCACCACTGACATGCTTTTAAAACATCTAATCATGTCCTTGTGTGGACTACAAAAGCTTGAACCCCTCTGATCCTTCCACTGAAGTGCCATGCCCCCCACGTGCCTCCCGTTTCCTGCACCAGGCTCTTGACATCTACTTGTTTAATAGTGTAAGGAGGCGCAGCTGCCTCTGCTCCAAGCCGGATATAAAATGAGGGCTGGAGAAGCGAAGAGGAACTGCGCAAGCTTCCCATCTCAGCTCCGTTTTCCACCGTTTCCTCTGCTACCTTCAACTTTGGGTCAGATTCCTGTTCAACTCTGTACAGTAGACACGTTAATCATTTAAGGATGTTCCTCTTGCAGCCTCCCCTTTCAAGGCTGAAGGCACCAGATAAGAATAGCAAAGGTATTTGCAAGATGTGCAGGAGACATCAACACGTCACCGACTACCAGTTTTTACAACTTCCTGTTCCGGAGTGGAACCTAGAAGTCTCTAATCTTTGCTCTAAACCTGAAGTTGCCCTAACAAACTCCATCTTGTCATCTGCTTTCTTTCTCTGTGTCATTCTGTCCTGGGATTCCAGCACCATAAGTCCAACAGACAAACATCCTGTGAAGCAGATCAAAACTGCCCCTAGCAGTGGTGACTTCCTTGTCCAGATAAGACTGGATGGCCAGGCCTAGGACAATGATCAACCAGAACGACCCGACCATGACTGAACTACACAACCCCCCTTGACTTCTGCCTTGTACCCTCCATGGGGGGTGGGGGTGGGGGCCACCTGAAGACATCCAGTGTGGCCAGACTGAAAACAAGTTCCTTCCTAGCGTTCACCATTAATTCTATTCTCAACATTTGAGGCAAGTGGCCACCCATGGTTCTTTGGAACCCCCAGAACTAGATTTCTTTGGCTTATATTAGAGTTTGAGGGTAGCCTGGGCTATATGACAAGAACTTGTCCTCTGAAAGCCATTACTTATATGATATTCTTTTTTTGGGGGGGGGCATTTCAAGACAGGGATTTTATGTGCGTAGCCCTGGCTGTCCTGGAACTCACTCTGTAGACCAGGCTGGCCTCAAACTCACAAAGATCGCCTGCCTCTGCCTCCTGAGTGCTGGGATTAGCCTGCCTCTAAATGCTATTCTTACTGAGCCTACTACCTCTTATACTTTAATGTTTCCTCGATTATGGTGTGAATTTATTTTCCAAGTACATAGTTAACACATTTTTTTTTTTTTATTAGATCAGCTTTACATTTTCTACTTCACCTCAAACTTCCAGGACAGTTATATATATTTGATACTCAGTCCCTCTTTTTCCCCTTTTACTTTTATTCTTACTATTTTACTGTGTGGAGGTCAGAAGACAACTTCCAAGAACCTATTCTCTCCTTCCAGTGCAGCAGCCGGGATGGAACTCAGGTCATCAGTTGCTTGGCAAGTGCCTCACCCACGGAACTGCCTCCCTCTCTTTGTTCCCTCTTTGGTTCAGAGGAGTTTCTCTTGATGTGCTCCTCTTCCTGTTCCAGCTGGCCAGATTGCTCTCTGTGCCACTGCCAGAGACTGTAATGTGTCCAGGACTTCAGTCTCTTCTGTTTTATTCTGTTCATTAGTTGGAGTATACCTTAAGGTAATTCTCTCAGAAGACTGATTTCAAAAAAGCCAGTGTCATTTAAATGCCTTGCTAGCAAGTACTTTTCTCTTAAAAAAAATGTAAAGCCTAGGTAGGTATTATTCTTTTATTATTTAATATTTGCACTGATTAATGGGTCTTTAAATTTCTTTAAGTTTTTCTCCTCTATCAAATCTGTGTTCCTGTTTACAACTTGTACTTGTTGGATATTAGATTTCTTGGCTTAATCCCTTGGTCCCCTTGTTCTCTGTTGCTACATGACCACACATGCGCTGTTCAGTAGTCAAACAAGGAGCTTTATGCCCTACATGTGTTGCGTGGTCACGTACTTTGCATGCAGCAGCATGATCACACAATCTATGCGCATGTGTGGCATAGCTATGTGGAGCCCATACGTGCCTGTGCAGGGGAATCCATAAAAAGCGGGTCACAGACCCTCCCCACTTCTTCCTCCCTCTCCACACATGTCTTTCAAACAGGCCTGATCACATCCTTTCCTGTCCCTCCCTCCCTTCTCCTAATGAACTCTCATAGTAGGTTTCATTGTGCCTCGTGACTTTTCCTGGCAGGGTAAACAGCGCTGCGTAAAACCAACACTCTCCCCTCACTCATGGTTTGTACTATGGATTGAACCCAGGGCAAGTCTCTTCAGCTGAACCACATCTCCAACTCTTTCTCTATGCTATCTTAAAATCTCTTCTACCACTGGGGCTTCTTACATCAGTTCTATAAGATCTGGAGAATGCCCGTGAAGGGCGACCCAAAGAACAACTTTGTATATAATCTCTTAATTATTGTTTCTTTGAGTTAAAGACTTCCTTCTGATCTCCAACTTGTTCCTAGGCTCTGTGATCCATCTCTTCCATTTTGATTCATGTATCTAACCAGTATTTAATAAGTGCACTGTGTCAGGCAATGGGGTGTCAACACTGGAAAGTTCAAGTGGCTTCAGTTTGCCCTCATTTCCAGCACTGAGCATGTGCGACATACTCCCTTGGCTATGAGGCTGCTCGGCCTACCCACACCAGTGTCCCTAAAAGTACAATGCCATCAAGGACACATTATCCTGAACAAAAGAGGATGAGACACTGAGATCAGGAGTTCAAGGCTAGTCTTAGCTGCACAGTGAAGCCAGTCTGGGTTATCTGTTCAATTAATGCTGCCTCAATCTACCCATCTACCAAGCCATCTCCACAAATTTCTGACAGAAATGCCTGACATGCTCCCCTACCCCCTCATGTCCTCTAAGAAAGGTTGAAAATTAGAAACAAAAAGGATTTTTTTCTAGTGGACTGACAAGATGGTTCAGTGGTCAAGAGTGCTTGCTGTTCTTTCAGAGGACCTGAGTTCAGTTCCCGGTACCTACATCAGGTAGCTCACAACTGCATGTAACTCCAGCTGCAAGGAATCTGATGCCCACTTCTGGCCTCCATGGCACTTGAACACATGTGGCATTTACTCACACTGACATGAAGACACACACACACACACACACACACACACACTTATACATAAGTAAAAAAAAAATAAGATAAACCTTAAAACAAAAACCTTTTTTCTAGCAGAGAGTATGGATTAAAAATAGTTTTATAGTCATTCTATAGGCAAAAGAACTGAGCGGGACAAATTCTCTAATTAGAAGAAGCAAATTGAATTAGGAAATTTAGAAACACTTCTAACAGCCTAGTCAAGCTCGGCTGCTCAGTCTGAAGTTGTCAAGAAGCAGCCACCAGCCTTCAGAGGCCGAGCCATCTACCCCTTCTTATACTTAGAGATGTCAGCTTCCAGAAGTGTCAGCTGGATCCCGGTCCGCCACTCTCAGTGCTGACCCCGGGTGTGATGTTTCCTGGGCCAACAGTGCTTGCAGATGGCTTTGCATGAGACACTCACAGTTGGTCTTTGCCATGGGCTGCAGAGATGGCTCAGTCGTAAAGGGCTTGCCTCTCAGGCGCGAAGACCTGAGCTCACTCTCTGGCATCCACATAAAAAGCAAGAAGTAGGGCGTGTGCCTATAATCCCCGTGTTGGAGAGGTGGAGACAGGCTGGGGCTTGCTGAAGGTGGAATTCAGCTGAGGAATGACCTTTGGCCTGCACACATACATACACAAACCATACACACACACTTCTCTTTTCCATATCACCAGGCACAATTACCTGGCCTTGTCTACTTCCCTGCCAAAGGTCTAGCTGATAATAAAAATAATCGCCTAGTCACTGGTGAGTCAGCTGCGATACAATTACGTTGCACATTGTTTTAATTCAAATGAATACCATGTGACGGGAAGGCACTTGAGAGGGGACCTTGCTAAGCTTTGTGTCTACTACATCTGCAGTCACGAAAGCTCCATATTCTTTAATGTGAATACCTCAACTGTGGACTCCTCAGAGGGCCCACTGATCTGTCCAGAGAGCAGATGAGAAAATGAAAACAGCAAGTAACATGATTTGCAAGACGGAACACCTTGAAATCAGTTGTTACTTCCTTCTTAAAACAGAAACAGGAAAAAAAAGGGGGGGGGCTCTTTCACAAACAGGCTCTTAACACTGAGTAAGCCAGGGTGGCACAGTCCTGTAATCACAGCACTGTGGAGGCTGAGGCAGAAGGATCCCAGAAAAGCCAGGGATACACTGAGATACTGTGTCTGAAACAATAAACAAAATCAAACAAAAGCAGCTCTCTGTCAGAGTGGGCAGAAGTATCTATAGCTTTTATCTGAAATCAATTAAAAGTACACTTGCCACTTTATAAAAATTTTTTAAATAAAATCTGAAAAGATTAATTTTTTCATTTCATTTGTATGGGCCTTTTGCCTGCATGTGTCTGTATACCAAGTGCATGTAATGCCAAAGGAGGCCAGAAGAGGGCATCAGATGCCCCAGGAACTGGAGTTACAGAGGCTGTGAACCACACCTCATGGGCGCTGGGAATCAATCCCAGGTCCTTTGAAAGAGCAGCCAATGCTCTTAACTGCTGAGCCATCTCCCCAGGCCCTTTATAAGAAATATTTTTAAAAAGTACGCTGGCAGGAGCAATTGAACTAGAATGAAGTGTCACCTTTGTGAACTTTGTTTTTGTGAGACAAGGTTTCAAGCAGTCTAGATTAGCCTCTAACTTTCTATAGCACCAAGACTGACCTTGAACTCCTGAGATGTGGGATTATACACATGGTCACCAAACTAAGCTTCTAAAAGCTAAGTTTTTGTTGGCTTGTTTTTTTTTTTTTTTTTTTTTTTTGAGACAGGGACTCAAGTGGCTCAGGGCTGGCTTTGAACTCACTCTGTAGCCAAAGGTGGCCTTGAACTCATTATGCAGCCAAGGATGGCCTTGAACTCTGGATCTTCCTGGCCAGGCCCCATTACTGAGAGGTGCCATGTCTTGCAAGGTAATTTTAAATTGTAGTTAATGTTATACTTTTCCACTGTGTCTTTTTAGGGATGGGGTGGAGGGGTGCTGGGACTCAACCCAGGGCTTTGTGCATGCTCCGTAAAGTCTACCAGGAGCTACATCTTAGGTCCAGTTTGTGTCATGTTTCCTTGTGAAGAAGGTGGAGCTGCTGAGTGAATTTCGTCAGTGTGTAAGAACACCAGTACCACCAGACACTAAGAGAAAGCCCCTTTCTCTTGTTCAAGTTCCCACTGAGGCTCTCCTCTCGCATGCCTCCTGTGGTGAGCAGCTGAGACTGTAACAGGTGCCAAGGGGTCAGTGGCACAGAGGATGGGCAAACAGAAACAAAGCTCCTATAGCAGGAGTGTGAATAACTATGGCCGGCCGGCACTTCCACCCTAAGCGAGGACAGCATGCAGCCGAGGGAGCAGCGCCAAGGCTGTTTACACACTGTTTTGGTTGGCATTCAGCAGACGCTTAAGGACCCAAATAATATTCGGCCCCTTGTTTGAAACCACCGTGTTCATGACCCCCATCACGTGTACCAAAGGCTCTTTACCTTGTTAAAGGCTCTGATACTTTGGACCCAGACCCCTGAGGTCTCGGAGCTAAGCACCACAAATCACTTCTCTCCGATGTCATGGTTCTTCCATTCAATCTTCTTATTCTAAGACTAGGATTATCTGAGTGCTGGCTGTGGGTTTTATTCTTTTTACCTATAAATCATCTTCTACTACCTCTTCGGAAGTATGGTGATTATAATCCTTCATTTTAGGGCTACTCATTAGTGAGAGTCAGCGCCAGTATGTGCCTCTCATGTCTCTGCAGGGCATCAATCTTAGAGACACGTGAAGGGCTGAAACGGAGGGAGGGGAAATGAACAGCCCACTTTGCTTTGACTTCCTCCTCTATTTCCCTCTTCCTCTGGACAATCCTCATGGGGCCACAGCTGATCAATAATTGTCTGCCTTAATTGATGACTACTAGGTAGGAAGAGTTGCAGGGTGCTGGCAACCATTCATAGCGTCAGAGAAAGAGCATTTTTCTCTGCCTTTAAAGGGATAGGAAACAGTGCTTGTGCTGCCCAGTACCAGTCTTGGGATGTAAGAAAGGAAATCATTTCCTAGTCCTCGCAAACCTCAATTTACAAAAGAATGCTGGAAGCTAAAAGCCTTGTTGATTTATCACATGAAGCTGAGAGTCATTTTTCTCCCCTTGTTATACTTTCATAGAATCCTGCTCATGCCTGTATGGGTGGCATTAAAGAATTTCTGAATAAAAATAATAATTTCTCGCTTTCAACCTTCATAATTCCCATCAGCAAGCAGCCTGCTGGGTGGCGATGCTGTCTTTTCTGCCGCCACTTATCTGCCTCTCCCAGCTGGTTCTCCATTGATCGCAATACCTGCAGGATAATGCGCCCGAAGGCATTCTTCAGGAGATTAACAGCGTCTGTGTGAGACAGTCCATCCAGAGGTTGCCCATTAATGCTCACAATCCGATCTCCAACCTGGAAGGACAAAAGTGGGAGAAAATCACTATCATTAGGAAAAATTAAATTTGAGAAGAATGCCTAAAACTCTTCGTAAGTTGTATTTCCCATCTGCCTTGTTGTTGAGGGCTGGCTCTTGTGGAGCGTGGGGGATTTTTATGCCTTTCCCCAAATGCAGCCCAATCATAGAAACAAGAAGGGGGTCAGATTTGATTACTAAAAGGCACTGCAGGTCACTTTTGTATTTTGGTAGTAGTGGTGTTTTATACATCCACTCACCAGTAAGAGTGGGGTGCACAAATTAGCTGTTCAATGAAGCTCTGATGAGGAAGCCAAGTATGTTCTGCTTAATTTTTATACCTCTGTTAAGATTAAGGGACAACTGGGAAAA
The DNA here is from genome assembly GCA_902168425.1 of Peromyscus attwateri. NCBI lineage: Eukaryota > Metazoa > Chordata > Mammalia > Rodentia > Cricetidae > Peromyscus > Peromyscus attwateri. The sequence continues at coordinate 42,058 of CABHPP010093516.1, forward strand.
AAACCCATAAAAATGTTGATAACTTTGGGTGGGTGGAAAATTTCAAGATCAAATCTGAATTAAAAACCAATTTTGGGTAAATGACATGCTAAAAGGGTTCAAGAGCTTTGGAAGAAGCTGTGAGTCCTTCTTTTACCGTGATGCTTTGATAAAAACATTTTTATACGTCCAGGGACTTAATGAACTTCAGGTCTTCAGTCTTGCTAATGTGGTCTGCCCTCAGCATGGGCTGCTGATTGCTTTCCCAATTCCAACTTTAAACAAGGTCCCTGTGGCTACAACCTCCTCCCCCAGCCAACACAAGCTGGCAGCCTTCTGCCAATCACCTCCCTCGCATTTACCTTAAGCTTCTGGGTACGTGCGGCCACTCCATTGGCCTGAATCATGGCAATAAATATCGGGATATCTCCTAAAGGACTTCCTTTTCCTCCAGCGATACTGATTCCAAGGGCATCACTGAGCTCCTAAAAAGAGAGAGAAGACCTGCATCTTTAGTAATAGGCATAGATAGACTGTCCTCAGATTGCACTGAACAGAAACTCTCCCTAACGGAGAAGGCCAGCATAACATGGGAGCTGAGTGCAGGGTATCAAAAAGGCCTGTGTCACCTTGTGACGTCAGGTAGCTGTTGGGGACCGAAGTCTGTCTCTGGGAGCCTCTAATTTATGCACAAGATGGGAAATAGACTGCATAGTACATGGTGATAACTTGAGTATAAATAAGATAACTAGAGCTATCCTGGCCTACAGAAGAGGCTCCATAAAAGCCAATAGCAGCAGTAAATTACAAAACAAAAGCCGTCACTGCTCAGCCGAGCGGCCAATTTGACGCAGTCTTGGCAAGTGTGTTCTCAGATGGTGTTTATGATTAAACTGCCACGCATATCACGTTCTGGGTGTGAACAAACACACTTGGCTTCAAAAGAGCTGCATGGCTGCCTTAGACAAAGGATCTTAGAGGGTGCCCACTGTTGTGACAACAGTTTTGAGAGGGAAGTAAAATAGTAGCAAAAAAATCTTTGCAAAGATGGACCCTTGTGCAGAGATCCGGCTCTTGCCCCCTCCCCCATCACAGGAGGGTTAATATTTTTAAAATGACTGAAGGCACAAATGACAAGCTGCAGTTCTGGATGGCTGGCACCCTCACCAAGTCTATCTATCGCTCCTGCTGACTATAGTGGAAAAGTCTTGTCAAAATGCAGATAACGACAGCCCATTGCTTCTGTAGCAGAAAGACACTAAACTGGTGGTAAGTGGAAATTTGGAGAATTGACAGCAGCAGGAGCACACTACCTCCAGCTTTACCGTGTGTGCGTGCTGGTACTCATGCACTTGTGAGTGTACGTGCATGTGAGCACACGCAGGTGGGCATGCATGTGTGCATATGTATGTGTGTGCGTGTGCACATGCACGTGTATTCATTTTTGCTCTGAGGGAGACTCCCGGTCAAACTGGGAGCTGGAAAGGTGGCTGAACTGCTGACATTCTGATGTAAACCCCATCCTTGGTGCCGAAGAACCCAAAACAGGCATATCTGGCTGCTGGAAATTAAGAGAAGATAGAGTGGAAAGAGTCAGAAAGAGACCCCGATTCTGAGCACGAATGCACGGGATTCTCAGGCCCAGTGCTGATCACTAAGTGTAGAAGAGACCTCAACCAGCATACCAAAAGTTTTGGTTATTATTATTTTTTGAGATAGGGTTTCTCTGTGACATTTTTGATGATTAAACTTTTATTTGCATCACTACAAAGGCAGACAGACACTGCACTCTCAAGCGAACTGGGTTGACTGCCTGCTAAAGCACAGGCAACACTGTCCTTCAGGGTCAACACAACTTAACACTCATGAGGTCCAGGATGCAATTCAAGCTTGTTACCATGCAGGAAAATGTGACCATCTTCTCCTCTAAGGTTCTTCAGAACATGTAGGACAGTTGAAAGCAAACACGGGAACACGGTTTTATAGAGACATGAGTGGCCTGCATCAGGCCCCTGGCTGGACCCCAGCAAGGGGAAACACAACAACAGAGGCACGGTACGTAAGAACGACTCTGTGAGGTGAAGATCTACACGGTCACAGCTTCTGTAGTTGAAACTTAGCATCTAAAAACATGCATCGCTGCCGGGTGGTGGTGGTGGTGCACACCTTTAATTCCAAGAGGCAGAGGCAGGTGGATCTCTGAGTTCGATGCCAGCCTGGTCTATAGAGTGGGTTTCAGGACAGCCAGAGATACACAGAGAAACCTGTCTCAAAAAACAAAAACAAAAACCAACCAACCAACCCAAACAAACAAACAAACAAATAAACAAACACATTCATAGCCAAAGATGGATATAATCTCAGTACTCTGGAGGCAGAGGCAAATGGATTTCTGTGAGTTCCAGGCCATCCTGGTCTACATAGCAAGTTCCAGGCTAGCCAGAGCTACACAGTGAGAAAAATAAAACAGAAACAAAAGAAACAACACCTTCCATAGCTTAGTGATCATCATTTATATCCTAATAAAGCTGGAAAACAGAAAAGCACCTCCGGAAGGTCCACATGAAGAGAACTTAAGAACAAACTTGTCTCAGCTAGAGAGATGGCTCTGTGGTTAAGAGCACTGACTGCTCTTCCAGAGGACCCAGGTTCAATTCCCAACACCCACATGGCAGCATACCACTGTCTGTAACTCTAAGATCTGACACCCTCACACAGACATACATGCAGGCAAAACACCAATACATACAAAATAAAAATAAATAAATTATTTTAAAAAAGACTTAAAAAAAAGAAAAGAACAGAGTTGTAGGGGCTGAGAGGCGCTCATGGCAGAACATGCCTTAGTCTGCATGATATTCCAGCTTTAATCTCTAGAGCCCAAACCAAATAAAATGTCATCAGCAAGGCCAAACCCTCTACCTTAGGGCCATGGAGGTAGTTCAGAAGATAAAAACCCAAGCCTGGCCTGAGTTCAATCCCTGAGACTCACGTTATCCCAGCACTCCTACAGTGAGATGGCAGATAGAAACAGAAGGGCCTGGAAGCTCCTGGGCCAGCTAGACTGGAGCACGCCGCATAGCTACAGAAACTAGAGAGACCCTTTCCCAGTAAGGTGGAAGGTAAGAACTGATTCCCTCGAGTTGTCCTGTGACTTCCACATGTGAGCTGCGATATGCCTATATCACATACATAGCCCATATCCTAGATGATAGAAGGATTCATTATTCTCTTACCATTAGTATAATGCCATGCTATAACTGTAATTTAGGATAATTGCAATGCTTCACTTCCAGGGAGATTTTATCTCGATTCACAGAATTTGTGTCCAGTTGATACCTTCTAAATGCATCGATCAATAGGTAATGCCTTCTGTGCAAAATTCCAGGAGATGTTAACTTATTTTTATTTTCTGTGTATGGGTGTTTTGGCTGCATGCACACCTCTGTACCACATGTGTGCAGGACCCAAAGAAGCCAGAAGAGGGTCTTGGATCCTGTCCTGGGGCAGTAACTGAGAGCTTACATCTTATCCACAGGCAGAGCAGAAAGAAGTGGACCTGGGCCTGCTGCAGGGTTCCGAAACCTCAAAGCCCACCCCAGTGACAACACCTTCTTCAACAGGGCCACACCTCCAAATTCATCCTAAACAGTCTACCAAATGGAACTAAACATTCAAATATATCAAACCACCACAGATGCCCTACAGCTGGAGTTCTAGACTCTTGCGGACTAATGCCGGGGGACTGAACCCAGGTCCTCTGGAATAGCAGCCAATGCTCTAAACTGCTAAACCATCTCTCTAGTTCCCAAGAGATGGACCATGTGAGAACAGGGGGGAATGAGCAGGCCTATTACAGAAGCCTGTAAAAAGAAAGGACTGAACTGGCTAGAGATCTATAACATATTTTCAGAATCTCAGAATACTTTGGCCTTAGCTCCATCTGTGTCTTATCTGCAACTGTGTACACTATTGGTGCATTTACCTTCTTTATCATAGAGCATCTGAACTGCCACTCTAGTGGAAAGAAACAGGACAAGTAAGTTTGGCTAAACTACAGCCAGGAAGGACAGATGCCATTTCTGACCTGCAGGAGGGACTCAGAATTACATACTCTATATATCTTATCTCATTTATTTATTTTTGGTGTTCTGAAATAGGGCCTTTGTAGGCCAGGCTGGCTTGGAACTGACTATGTAGCTCAGGCTGGTCTTGAACTCATGGCAATCCTCTTCTCTTAGCCTCCAAAATGTAGAGATTACAGGCATGAGGCAGCAGGCTCAGCATTTAATCCATATTGGTCTAGAATATGAGTTACTTTTACAAACCCATGCTATAGATGGTAAAATTGAGGCAGACTCAATGAAAGATCAGTGAGTTGATGTTATAGATGGACTGTGTCCAATCGAAGTTTAATATTGAAGCCCCAAGTTCTAGTTCCTCAGAACATCATTCCATTTTGAGACAGTCTTTAGAATGAGTCCACTAGGGTGAGCTTTAAATCAGTCCAACCAGGAATCTTCATGAGAGAGGCTATGTAACAGGAGAGACTGAAGAACGAGGAAACATATAAAGGACAGGTTACATGAGGCCACCACAGGACGGCAGCCATCTATAAGCCAAGGAGAGCTCGGAGAAAGTTAACCCTAATGTTGAACTTTTAGCCTCTAAAACTGTGCAAAACTAGCACCTGCTATTGAAGACACCCAGCCTATAATATTGTTTGGCAGCTCTCCCAAATAAACACAGTCAAAGCGTGAGTGGTAGAGCATAAGCTATGACTGAATCCAGAGAGCCGAGCTGTGCAGGAATCACCTTACTGCAGGTAGTTATACTGATTACAAGAGGGCCCTAGTCCTGTCACGACTCTTGAACCTCAAGTTTATAGTCTACCTTCTAATATTCCAGATATCACACACGAGCTGAAAATCAGCGTCTGAAAAATGTAAGAACTGGAATAAACCTCACACAATCTTCGCAAAAGAGCAATTCGACCACATCTAACAGCCTTTAAAAAGAAGCGCCCCACCATGCTCAAGATGGAACGCATGGCCTTGCATACGCTAGCCAAGCGCTCTGCAACCAAGCTGCAGCCTGGCTCCAAGCATGGCTTTGGATCTAATAGCTTCTTTTGAAGGAATTAATCCTGATGTGATTATTCACGACATAGGCCAAAATGTAAATATAGCAATGTTTGTTATATAACGTAAATATTAAACATGGGGGCTTGAGAGACGTTGAACAGTTAGAGCATTTGTTGCTTTTGCAGAGGATGTGGGTTCGACTCCCAGCATCCATGTGGTGGCTCACAACCATCTGTAACTCCAATTCCAGGGGATCCATGGCCCACTTCTGGCTTCTGTGGGTACAGAGGAATGCACATAGTGTACAGACTAAATGTGGGCAAAACGCTCATACGCATAAAATAAAAATAAATCTAAAAAAATAAAAAGAAGCAGGCAGATTGTTTAGTGCGAGGAAGCTGATTAAGAAAGTTCTAGGCACACTTGGACAGTGAAGTGGATATTACATCAGCAGTAACAACCATGCTTTGTGCTTTCAAGAGTGCTGACATGACTCCCAAGTTCACACAGCAAGGTAAAGAAGATGAGCTACAAGAGAAGTCCAACACACTTTTGTTGTGTGAAATTTAAACACACA